>JAVJIF010005685.1:0-244686 GCA_038442645.1 Agave tequilana
TTTTTAAAATCATATTTTCTATTTTAATATATTTTTGAAGATTTTTCTGAATTTGTCGAAGCTCAGTTGGATTTGGTGTCGACCGGTATCGCAGGTCGATTCCAGGATTTTTAATTTAAAAATAGGATTTTATTTCTGAAAACTGATTTCATATTGTACCTCAGGATGATGTTTTCTACCTGCGAGTATTTTTGGGGATATTTTTGAATATTTGATATTTTCTAATATTAAAATAATATTATTTATTTTGAAATCTTTCCCTTTTTCTTTCTTTTCTTTTCATTTCTCTTCCCCCCATCACCTTGCCACCACCCACGTGGGCCATCTCTCGTCCACCTTTTCTTCCATTTAATTCCCCTCCCATCAACTCTCTTTCTTTAATTTTATTTTTCTTTTTCTTTCATTCTTCTCTCTCTCTCTCTCTCTCTCTCTCTCTCCCCCTTCTTCTCTTCTTCTCTTCCTCTGTCCTCCTCCTGGTGGCGCCACTCCACCGGCGTCACCACCGCGCCGTTGCGGCCCCAAATCTGACCAGCTCTTTCTCTCACAACCCCCTCTCCTCCCTCTCCCTCTTACAACTCCTTCCCTTTCCTTACTCACTCTCTCACTCTTTATTTTTACTCTCTCTCTCTCACAAATCTCTCCCTTAGACCCGACGGCCTCCACCTCCTCCGACTCGATGCCAGTGATGCTCCGTGGCCGCCAACCACCTCCGGCAATGACCCCCTCCGGCCATCTCCACTACCCCAAGCCAGTATCCCACCACCTCCATCTTTCACAAAATCCACCACCACCTCCTTCTTCACAACCACCACCTTCACCTCCTCCACTTTCTCCGCCAAGCACCATCATCTCACCACCTCCTTCCTCATCTATCCTACCTCCTTCTTCTTCGGCCAAGACGACCACCACCAAATCAGCACCATCACCTTCATCATCTCCATTACCCAACATCATCACCGCCTTCATCATATCAATACCCCTTTCCCTCTCTTTTCCTCTTGGGCTGGCCGACGCCACCCTCATCCACCTGGGGCGGCCAGCACCGTCCTCGGAGCCTCCTGTCACATGGCTATGTCTAGGGCATTGCCGGGCTAGGGTCCTGGCCGTGATTTGGACAGAAAGGGCTGCTGCCCCCTCCCTTCTCTCTCCTTCCCTCTCTCTTTCTTGTCTCTCTTTCTCTCTCCCCCTCTCACTTGATTCTCTCTCCTCTCTTTCTCCTTTCTCTAATTCTCTCTCTAAATAAATATATTTTTTAATATATTGGTGGCACAGGCACGTGCATGTATTCCCGAGATTTCAGACATTACGACATTTTTTGAATATTATTAGGCGAGGGTTGTCGTCTTATTTATTGGGTTCCCTGCTTATCAGGTGAATTGTGATTCTAGGAATTTGGATAAATTACCATGTTGGGATTGTTTGTATCAGTGATTTTGGGAGTTGTATTGCATCTCTGGACATGTGTTGTATTGGTGTTGTATATGTACTGATATGACGAATGCTTGTATTAGTATAGTTTAATACATGTACATATACACTACCTGTGATGTATTTTATTACTGCTTTGTTATCATGCGTGGCCAACCCTTCGTAGTCATTTAGCCTCGGGCTGTACACTCAGCCTTCGGGCTTCACCACTTCACAATAGTCTAATCATTATCACGTTTATATGTGTGCTTATGTGGTACTAACATCTCGCGCAGGTACCTACTCACCTCCGGGCCTACCCATTTCCCGAGCTACCCAATAGGAATTGGCCTTGCACCCTTATGGGTTTCGTGGTAGCTGGGAGTGCATTCAGATCGGCAGGTCTTTCAGCTCTGCCTGGTAGCCGAGTCTAGCGCTCAGCGCTCTATTGCTAACTCCGCTCGAGTGTAGTTAAGCCGTGAGCGATAGCTATACGTTATAGTGGCTTCATCACGAGCGGTAACTATGCCGAGCGTGATAGTGTTGTACGCTAGTTTCACTCCAGCTTGCTTAGCTATGCTTGATTGTTCGCTTATCTGCTCACTTACTTTATTCCTGTCTTGCTCAGCCTCCGGGTCTCACTACTCTACTGATAGCTTAGTTACTACTTGTTATATGTGTGCGTATGATACTGACACTTCTGTAGGTACCTACTTTGCCTTCGGGCCTATTAGCCTTTGGGCTCCCACCCACTTCCTCAAATTCAGACCGTCAGGTCTTTTAGATACGCCTGGTAAGCAGATCTAGCACTCAACGCTTTATCGCTGACTCTGTTCGATCATTATTACGCCATAAGCGCTGATTCACTATGTGCAATAGTACAGCGTTCACACGCTCGCTCCGTCATGTGCGTTTAGCCGTGCCACGAGCGATAACCACGCCGAACGTGATGGCATCTAGTATTGTATGTTAGCTTCGCTTCAGCTTGCTTAGCTTCATTTGGATGTATGCTTACTTGCATGCCTGCTTGTCTACTTGATAATTTAACAATTATTCTTTCCTTGATGATTGTGTAGAGTTTGAAACCTGTATTTATACTGTTTTTCAAAATTGTATCATTTTTTGTATTCGTACCGATCCACGTATCGATACCGTTTTCTTATATTTGTACCGATCCCCTGTATCCGTACCATTTTCTTGTATTCATACCAATCCCCTATATCGATACTGTTTTTTTGTATTAAGATATATGATAGTGATATCCACCATGTTATTACTTGACACCTGACTCCTGTTTGATATCACTTATCACCTGTTATATTACCACTTGACTTGTGATTATCATATTTTGGGAATCTGGTCTGCTATCCTATATTATATATACAGTGGCCTGTATTTCTAGTACTTATATACTCCTAAACCTGTCATGCTCTTGCTATTCCTGTAATATGATAATTGCATAATAATCAAATATAAAAAGGTCAACTTACATCGAGTAAGGGGGAAACTGATGGACTTCAAGTAGTGAATATGTTTATAGTGGTATTAGATATATTATGCAACTCAAATCTTACGGATCTACCTGAGAGCCTTCAGGTGTCCGAGGGGAGCGCTAGCTCCCTACCTCCTATTACATTCGTGAATGGGCATAATATAAGACCCACTTCCTGTAGGCCTTAAGGCTGGTTCTGTATACCAGCAACAGAACACCCTGGGTCATGATCCCGGGCATGTACGTGACTCACTGTAAACATAACCCATTGGTCTCCTCATCAGTTTCCAATAACAACCTCACCTTACTCATATATAAATGTATGTGTGTTGGGACGTTAGGGCACATACCTAGATATAAGGGTAGGACGAGTAATAATAATAATGAAGTGCTAATTAATAATTTATTGTTCATTTTGCAATTTGAGTTGTATACACTCAGATTACGATAACATGTGGCATTAGTTAAAGACTAACAAATTTATAAACTAACAAAGAAACGCAGAGGAGAGAGAGAGTATGTGTACTTGCCTGATGTCGTTGGAATCTGAATTTTCGTAACTGCAACCGACTCTGGGTAAGATGCGCAGCCTAAATAATGCGTGAATTAATTAGAGACTTGACATATTATTTATTTAGTGATAAGTTAATGAGCATATAATTTTTACTATTTATTATAATTTTAGTTAGTTAATATTTCCAAATAATTCAATTTCTAAATTTTAGCAACTATTTAAAAATATAATTTCATGATAAAATACATGTATCAACTAATAAATTGATGTATAATGTTTACATATTATTGAATTATGAATTTTATATTTTTATGCTACTTAGAAATTTATTGGCAATTTTTAAAATAAATGATCATTAAATAATAATTATAAAAAGTATTTAATTTTATGTTATTCTAAGTAATATTATACTCATAATAATTTTATAGAGTCCCAAATTTAGTTTATGATTTTCTGAGAATTTTTTGGAATTTTTTGAGTTTATTTCAAATTTTTATGAATTAAAATACATCTAAAAATCAATAAAAAAATCAATAAAAGGCTTAACGGGTCTGTTTGCCATAGTAACGGGTCTGCTACAATAATGGATTTAAGTCGGGTCTGCTACAGTAAATATTCTAAATTTATTTTCTTTTCTTTTTTTCTTTTTTCTCTTTTTATTTTTTTCTTTTTATCTTTCTGTAAACTTTTTTTTTTATATTGGGCCGGGTTATAGACCAGAACCCGGGTCTTTAATTCACAAACCCAGACTAGGTCTGTGCTGGGCACAGACCCAGACGGTTCTGGGCCCGACCATGTCAGCCTGGTCTGGCCGGACCTGGCTCAGACCCGGTCCAGACCAGACTGGCCTGGCCCGGGCTCTGGCCGAGAGCAACTCTACTACTCTCAACCAAAGGCCGAGAGCCCTTTTTTGCTATATTAAAAATTTGTAAAATATAATAAAAATCAGTATAAGTAGGATGTACATCTAGGGTATCTCGGAATATTTTTATTAGGATTTTAACATATGTTTTTCAAGGTGAAATTAAAGTTAAAATGTAATGCGTATTACGTGTTCGACTTAAATCTACAAAAATGCAGAATAATTTATCTGAAATACTTCCCTTCAGTCTGAATGTTCTTCTCCTCGACCAACACTTCAAAGATTCAGGAAAGAAAGAGAGAGTAGTGAGAAAAGGGAGAGAAGTTTCGGTTTTGCAAATGACTTGAGATGGTGAAATACCCCTTTTATAGGCACCACACACACCCTAAGCCATCCTTGAGAGTTCGGCTATGTAGAAGGAGTAGTGGGTTCAGTTTGGTTGAGTGGAATGAGGGGAGAAAGTGAGAGAGAAGTTAAAGAGTGGTGGAAGTTTGAGAGGATGAAGGGAGTTAAATAAAGGTTTAAATAAATTGGCGTGGGTTTTTAAATTATACGCCAATGTGGCATCATGGTTAACTCATTACATTCTTTCCTAGCCCTCCAAGGCTCAAGCCTAGTGGCTGCAAATAATTTTTGAATTTTTTATTTTTTACTTTTTATTTATTTTTATTTTTTCCTTTTCTTAACTCAATTAATTCCTATTTAATTTGGAAAAATTACTAAAAATTCCTTAAAATAAAAAATATTATTTTAAACATTATTGAGAAATCAGATTCATAAAATTCAACTCTGATTGTAAATTAAAAATTTAGAAGTCGTATAGCGACACAGATGGGTCATGAATTTCGAGAATCTTCAATTAAATTAGAAAATTTTGAAAAGATCAAGAAAAAAACTAAAATATTAAAAAAATTTATTAGAGTTAAAGTAGACTTAGTTTAGACCACCAGAATAGGTATATATACCATACCGACCTCCACAAAAAAATATCGGTGACTGGAACCGAGGGTTACATATATATATATATATATAATATAATATATATATCATTTGATTAAGCTGGGTATTTATGCCTCATAAAGCATAAGTATTCATGCCAAAAAGCTGTTCATATAAATAAAAATCTTTAGTTTTTGGCCTTGTTTGCTCGAGTCCTAAGTTCTTGGGGCGTATTCTCACCCAGTGCCCTAAAATCGTCCGGCTTGGGAGTCATCGATTAAGGCTCATTATATGGGCGAATTAGAAAGCCTAATAATGCTAAGGGATATTACAGTCATAAATGTAAAAAAAAGGCATAAGAGTTAGAGTTAAAGAATCCCCAGTCAAATTTTCATGGTCACAAAGTGCATATGACTTAAAGTAAAATAATAGACTAGATAAGAAATTCAATTTTAATCCTTATCTTGATTGAAAACAAGTTTTCGAATAAAGACTAAGTTTAGTAATGACTAAGTTTTGATAATCCTATGAATTATAAATTAATGAATTTTTACATTAACACTTCAAATATTTTTTTTCTTCAAAATGTGTTTTCAAAAATACTAACACTTTATTTTTCTTTATTTATGGACTTTGTGGGTGCAATCCACTAAAAACCCTCACGAGATAACACTCTCCCTCTAGGGGTAACCTAGAAGTTTAACGGCTTGTTGCACGTACGAAAGCGAGTTAGGTTAGGTTAGCTATACTTTTTGTTTGCTCGAGGACGAGCAGAAGATAAGTGTGGGGGTGTAATCATACACGTGCACTATATGTTTTCATATCATATGTGTCACATTTCTATATTTATATTTAAATAAAACTCTGCTATTTATATATTTTCATGTTTAGTGACGTAAAGTGTAATTAAGGAAGAAAAGAGAGAGATTAAAAGATTTATCCAATTAAATCCAAAAGTTCAAAAGAAAGGGGATTGATTCAAATCCAGATGTTCTAAAATCAATCTTATCTGCAGACCAGATCTATCAAATGTGATAATACTAATTAAAAAGCAAATAAAAATGAATCTTTGAAGACCTAATTGGTTGAGCTGAAGATCAAAGGATAGATCGTCAAATCCAAAGCAGAACTGAAAATCCAAGAGGATAAAAAGACAGAACCAAGATCAACGGAGGAGCGCCCCCCAGACCCTAGCCCAATGGCCAGAATATGGATGCAAAAATATGGCCCAAGCTGCGTTTCCGCGGATGTGCAGTTGAATCAGGGGGAGCGTTTGCTCCCCCTATCTCTTTACTTTATCCCTGATCCCATTTTTTCTATAAATACAGGTATCTTCCAAACGCAGAAGGATGAATGGCAGCAAAGAGCTTTAGTTTAGTTCAGTTTAGGTTTTTATTTTATTTTTTCAAATGTAACTTTTGTTTTATTTTAAGTTAGAGAGTTTTACACGAGAGAAGAAGAAGAAGAATTGCAATTAGAGTGACACTGATATAATCCTTCTTCAAGAGAGAACTGTATTGAAGTGACATCAATGGAGATTTCTACTTTTTCATTATACCCGATCTAGTCAAGCACCACGTTCAAGTTACTCTTTCTATCTGCTTACTTTATTTCACGTTGAGGTAAATCTTCATTATGATACAACGATAGAGGTAAATATTCTTTTTATTTTCCCATTCATTAGTTTAAAATTCCACTCCAAAACCACATTCTCCTATTTATTTAGTTTTTCCTTTTCTTTTGTAAATAAAATAACAACAACATCTCCATCTCTTCTTCTACCATCTTCTTCTTAACTTAACCAAATTTTATTAGTTTTCTTTTACCAAAACTGAGAAGAACTTTTAAACTCATTTTAGTGAACTTAAAAGAAGAAACACAAAGCTTCTACTGCAGTCCCTCCTTATGAATCACGACTCGCATAGCCACTGCTACAATGGTAGAATTAAGGACCAGCACTGTTCTAAAATTTTGTATTTTTCTGTACACAGGTGAGCTCGCTCAAGTGTGACCATGATCATAGTATTCACAAAAATGTCATATATATTTAAGCCTTTATGAGGACTGTGATCACGATCGCAGTCCTCACAAAATCCTTATTTTTGTGATTTTGTGAGGACTACGATCATGATCGTAGTCCTCACAAAATGCGCTATTTCTAAGTCAATCCTCACAAAACTCCCTGCCCTGATTCCTGTTAACAAGGGTCCATCACTCTAGTTTTGATGATGATTAACTCATGTAGTTATAATTACTAATGATCTTATGACACATAAGTTTCAAGTTTAATCAAGATCATAGATTGGTGTTCAGCTTCAACAAAAGACTCAAAGTCGAGTTTTAAAGCATACACGGGGTTATTCAAGAGCTCAAGTATAAAAATCACATCAAGCATCTAAGATGGAGTCTACCTCTATGAGATCTAATTTGGATCACATCTACATGGAGAAGAGAAGATCTACAAGAAGACTTGTGCCTTATGTTTGAGTTTAGAATTATCATAAAAAATAGATTAGTTTTGATTGCTCAAGCATACACATGCAAAATAATTTGATTTTCGATTTAACCCATTTTCTGTTTTATTTTTTGTTTCATAAATAGATTATATCAAAAACAAGTTTACATTTATTTACATATGTATTAGATTTCATCTATATACATTGATGCTTATATTGTGTTAAATGTTATTATTTTATTGAGTTGACTTCATGAGTTTAGTTTTTTATCAATAATTTCTTATAAAAATAGTTTTTATAATTTTCAATATGACACCCTTTTACTATTTTAATCATATCTTTCTAATCCAACATTTGATTTATGTGATTTTTATTGCATTACAAAGTAAAATTAAAGGGCTACAATATATTTCTATATAGTCATTTCTAAATTATGACGTTTAAACCTTCAAAATTTGTTTTTAAAACTGACTATGCAGCAGAAGTTTCGACAGTCCATTCATGCCTGTCGACAGCTATTTACAGAGAACTCAACTAGCTATTTTGCGCTGACACATGTGTAGTATTTTGATCATAACTTTATACTATAATATTTTTGGATGTGATTCAAGTTGTATTATAAAGATAACTTAAATGTCTGCAATATATTCCTATATAGGCATTTTCAGATTCAGACATTTTATTTATCAAATATTACTTTTAATTAGCTTATGTACTGAAAACAGTTTTCACAGTTTTATTTTGACACCCTTCAGTATTTTGATCATATCTTTTAAATCCAATATCCGATTCATATGATTTTTATTTCATTTGAAAGATAACTTAAAACTTTACAAATTATTCACATATATTTATTTTCAAATTCTAATGTTTTGACCTTCAAAAAGATGTATGAAGTTTGCCTATGTGCAGGCGATTTCACCTGTCGATAGCCCAACAAATCTGTCAATAGCTCTTGATCAAAACTTGCATGTTTTACCTTGTAATGGCTAGTTTTATACTCAAACTTATCCAAGTTTATTCGCAATAGCTATATTGTGTTTTAAAATATTTTTAAATTTTTTTATTGCTTGGATGCTGGGAATTAATCCCTAGCTCTCTCTCCAATAAATAGGATTGACAAGAGAGTGTTTTTGATAAGAAGTTTTATACAAGTTTTCATAAGATTTCAAAATGACTATTTATAGACGTTTTTAGTTCTTTTCAATTCTCAAATCTCTATTTTCTCAGATGTAAGAGAGCTTTGTTTGTGATCAAGTATTGATCACCGATGTTCATTCTTTGTAATTGAGTTGTTTGAGATTGCGGCCCTGATTGTGGGGGCGAGTAAGGAAGTTTGTAGGTGTTGCGACACTTTGAGATCTTGCAGGATCAAGTTCAATTGTAATCGTGAACAATTATAATGGAATCCTGTTGGCCTAAAGGCCCATCACTCTAGTTTTGATGATGATTAACTTATGTAGTTATAGTACTAATGATCTTGTGTTTAATTACTCTCAGATATTTGATCAAGATCTTAGTAGGTGTTTAGCTTCAACAAAGGATTTAAAGTCAAGTTTTGGAGCTAGCACGTGTTGATTCAAAAGCTCGCGCATCAAGATTGCATCAAGTACTCAAGAGGAGTCTAGCTCATTGGATCAAGGTTTGGACCAAGTCAAGAAGGAGAAGAAGATTTTCAAGAGAAGATTTTCAGAAGACTTGTGTCGGGTTTTGTAAGTGTTAAGATTTTATTTAGATAAAATGTAAATGATAGATTAGTTGGCGGATTGCTCAAGTTCATACACACACAAAAAATTTTATATGTGTTTTCATAAGATAGTTTTATGTTTAGAAAAATATCGTTTTGGATTTATCAAAACTTATTTTAGAGCTTAATGTCAAAAACATAGATATTTCTTCTCATAAGTGTAGTGGATCATATCCATACCCATTAAGCTTCTAAAGTATTTAAAATATCTTATTTTTTTATTTGGAGAAGATTTGAAAAAAATCAATTTTCAATTTGGAGATTGTTTTTGAAAAATACAGGTTTTTGTTTAAGCCAAAATTTCTATACCACAAAAAAAGTTTAAAATGTTTGTAATATGTTTTGATTTTTAATCAAACATGTTTGTATGTCAAAGTATATTATTGAACTTATTTTTGTAGAATTTATGAGAATTTATGGAATTTTATTAAAGATAAAAAGACCAAGTTTTAATCCCTAAAAAATGTGACCTGGCCTTCTGCCGGTTGACCAGACGGTCGACCGAGACAGAAGTCGGTCGACCGGTCCGATCGACCGATGTGCACAAACTTGCACAACCATTTGGCAGGTGGGCTGGTCGACTGGGCGGTCGACTGTCCAAAGAGCTCTGCTCTCTAGATCTGGCCCCGGTCGACCAGGCGGTCGATCGGTGGCACAACGGTCAGAAATCCGACCGTTGGTCAGTCGACCGGGCGGTCGACCGACAGCAGCGTCAGCTGCTGATTTGGCCTCCAACGGCCATATTTTGGGAGCCTATAAATTGGGGGTTCCCTTGGACTATTTTTTACAAGATTTAAAGTGGGTTTTTTCAAGCTAGTTTTTCCTACCTTTCTTAGTGTTTATCTCCACTTGTTTTAGAGTTAAAATTTCTATATCAAAAGGAGAGTTTTTAAGAGTGGTTTTCAAAAGAGATTTCTTGAGTTTTTCCTCCACTATTCTATCTAGTTTTTCTCACACATACTTGAGCTTCCCATTGCTATATCAATCCTATAGGAGAGTTGTTGTGAAAGTGTTTTTAGGTGATCAAAGTGTTTAGATCACCAAGTGTTCTATCTTGTATTTAAGGAGGCGAATTGCAGGTTCGTGTTGTTTCGAGTTCTAGTGGGAGCTCGGTGTAGAGGTGCGGCCTTGGCAAGCTAGTGTGCTTGCGTGTGTTGTTCTTGCACGAACAAGAGAGAGACTAGTGAGTCCAAGGAGTTCTAGTGTAAACTCGTTGTAGGTGTTGCGGCACCGAGTGATCCGGGGGATCGTTTTTAGTGGAAATCCTCATAGTGTTTAGCTTAATAGTTTTAATTTGCATAAATAGTTTTTAATTTCACATTAATACATCATTAGATTAGCTATTCACCTATTCACCCCCTCTAGGTGAACTTCAATGGTATCAGAGCTTGGTGCTCTTGATTTGGGTCTAACAATCTAGAGTTAAAGATCCTCATTTTTAGCTAAACACAATATTTGTTTACACACACATGGATTCCATGACACCTCCCTTGTTTGACATTCTTAACATCCAAACTTAGAAAGTTAAGATATTCATGTACCTCAAAGCCCTAGGTATTCATGTTTATCTTGCCACCATTAAAGATTCTTATTGTTTAAATAGCAAACATTTAGAGGCTAATGCAAAAGCCATCCATGCAGTAAAGAGTACCCTAAATGATAATTATTTATGTAGGGTTGCTAATTTTGATTCGGCTTTTGTAGTATGGAACAATATAGTCTCCCTTGGCAAATAAAAGTAATACTATGCGGGGAGCGACTCGGATAATGGAAGTGATGCTTCCAACATATACTACATGGTCCTAGGGGATAACCCCCTTGAGGTAAATTCCGAATCCGAGCTTGATGAGGATGTTGACGTACCATATGATGAGCTTGCTTTATTTTGTCAACAACTTCTTGAAAAATTTGATTTGCTTAAAAAGGACCATAAAAGATTGAAAAATAAATATGAGTCCATCTCAAAAGAAAAAGATTCTTTTCAAAATAAATTGGAATGCTTTTCAAAAGAAAGTGAGTTTTTAAAAAAGGAGAATATTTCCTTGGCTTCAAAATTAAATGATATTTGTGAAGAAAATAATTCCTTGAAAAATAAATTAATTTGGTGGAAAAATAAAAAGAAATTGCTTTGGAAGAAAACAATTTTTTAAAAAGAAAAATTATTTCAAAAGAAAAGAAAATATTTCTAAAAAGAAAAAGGTTATTGATTCTCATTTTTGCCATGCTCTTCAGCTACTATCATAAAAATGAGATTCAAGTTTTGAAAAATAGAATAAATTATTTGAGCTCAACTTTGAGCAATTGTGCATTTAATCATTCTAAATTAAAAATCTTGTTTCAAAAGAAATAAGCTCTACATGTTCATGTACATCACCCACGACATACATATGCATACTTTGCACATCATGATCACACTCACTCTCATATGCATCCTAGAGTGTATAAATGTACACATTGTGGTCGCAAAGGCCATCTTGTAAGATTTTGCTTTGATAGATTAAATTTTACAGATTTTGCAAATAAAAATGTTTGGGTTCCTTATAATACTAACCCCGTGGACCAAAAAGAAAATGGATACCAAAATTCCCACCTCTTGTGTTTGATGTAGGTGTGAGCTCTCACTTGACGTGAGAGGGATGGTGCCTTGATGGTGGATGCATAGGCGAGATGGACTTACAAAGTTAATGCACCTCTATCAAGGAAGTTTGGTGGGAGGACCACCGTGTTTTAGAGACTTAGAGATTAGTGCATATGGTTTGGTAACTATCTCTAAACTCTTATTTTAGTACACATGCTTTTACAAAGATAATATTTTCAGCATGTTTTAGTTTTGTGCTTCTTGTGGTGAATACTTATTTAGATGAACTTTTCATTAAAACTTGTGTATATACTTGTACAAGTGTGAGCTACATTTGATTCTTATATGTTTGTACCTCATTGCTCATTTGTACTCATTACATATACATGTATAACCTATTTTGATGATTCTCGCATTTACACTTGTTTCCCTCTTTTTGTATATGTTTTGCTTCATATATCTGCTATTTTTGTCTAAAACTTATAATATACATGAATACCCTTGAGTCACTTGCCTTCATGCAAATTACATTATGGACTCGTTTGTATTTGGATATGTATGTAAATTGTTTGTTTTTATAGAACATACATATACCTTGAAATTTGTTTTAATGAAAAATAAATTTTTATGATTTTCATGTTTTTGATAAAAGAAATTCATGTTTATTTTAAGCTTCACTGATTATTTTTGTGCTATTCACATGATTCTTGTACACTAACATTTCTTGATTTACTCATGACTTTGCTTCACGAACACATTTTTGAGCTTTATAGATTCGAGTATCAATTTTGTATACTTAGCAATGTTTCATGAGATACATATGATTTGATTTCATGTTTGAAGGATCTTTAACTAGTTTTTTAAAAATCACCTTAAACTAGTTATTTATTCTTCATTTGGTTGTGTTTTCAATTAACAATTATTTTCAAATCTTATTTTTGAAAACTTCTACACTACAAGAGCGGTTGGATGGGCGACCATGTCTAGTATGCTCAAAATTGAATATCTTTTTAAAATGTGCATGAATAGGGTGGATAGATATGAGATATACACATGTACTTCATGAAATTTTGTCCTCGTATACTCATATTTGTTTCTATTTATGTATGCTTCAAAATCTCTAATAATATCAATTTCAATTGGTATTTTCTTTTTCATAAATATATATGTTTTGATTGTGCTTGATTTAAAATATCCTTACTTGTTTAAAGAACAAATTATGTTCATGCTAAGCTTGACTTAAAGTTAAATATAAATTGGTATCTTATAAGCTTATGCATTGTTTTCAATTGGAATTTCAATTGACATTTTATTTGGTATCAAAATTTACAATATATTTCAATTGGTATCAAAATATAAAATGTTTTACTTTCATTGGTATCTAAATTTGTTTTTATTGATTTAAGAAAATTAAAAAATTTACTTTAAAGTGATTTCAAAATTTGTTGATATGTATTGCCTATATGTAAGGGGTGCTTAACATCTCTTCTATATATAGATTCATGTTGAGTGTATCTTATATTGAGGAGCTTGACATCTCTTCTTTATATGGTACACGTGTGTAGGGGAGCTTAACATCTCCGCTTATGCATTGTATATTATGCTTTATGTGAGTTAGAGTTTTGTCATCCCTTCTTCATGTAATGCATGTATGTAGGGGGAGCTAACTTCACGTCTCTCTTCTTCATGAATGTATACCGCATATATATCTTTATTGTTTGATTTGTTTTCGCCCTTTGTTGATGAATTGACAAAAAGGCAGAGAAGGATTTTGAAAGTTATATATGCATGTTTATTTTCTTGTTTATGTATATATGTTTTATTTAGGCAAAAAGGGGAGAAGAATTCGGTGAGCTTATGTATGTTTATCTCCTTGTATAATGCATATATGTTTGTTTAGTTTTATGCACTTCATTAAATATATTTATATTATTGTTATGCATGAGTTAAGGGGGAGCTTCTATGAAGCTTATCTTTAATCCATGTATATATAACTCCATGAGTTTTGTCATCATCAAAAGAGGGGAGATTGTTGGCCCAAAGGCTCATCGCTCTAGTTTTGATGATGATTAACTCATATAGTTATAGTACTGATAATCTTGTGTTTAATTAGTCTCAGATATTTGATGAAGATCTTAGTAGGTGTTTAGCTTCAACAAAGGATTTAAAGTCAAGTTTTGGAGCTAGCACGTATTGATTCAAGAGCTCACGCATCAAGATTGCATCAAGAACTCAAGATGAGTCTAGCTCATTGGATCAAGGTTTTAACCAAGTCAAGAAGAAGAAGAAGATTTTCAAGAGAAGATTTTCAGAAGACTTGTGTCGGGTTTTGTAAGTGTTAAAATTTTATTTTAGATAAAATGTAAATGATAGATTAGTAGCTGGATTGCTCAAGTTCATACACACACAAAATTTTATATGTGTTTTTATAAGATAGTTTTGTGTTTAAAAAAATATCGTTTTGGATTTATCAAAACTTATTTTAGAGCTTATTGTCAGAAACATAGATATTTCATCTCATAAGTGTAGTGGATCATATCCATACACACTAATAAGCTTCTAAAGTGTTTAAAATATCTTGTTTTTGTATTTCGAGAAGATTTGGAAAAATCATTTTTCAATTTGGAGATTTTTTTGAAAAATACAGATATTTGTTTAAGCCAAAATTTCTATATCACAAAAATAATTCAAAATGTTTGTAATATATTTTAATTTTAATCAAACATGTTTGTATATCAAAGTATATTATTGAACTTATTTTTGTAGAATTTATGAGGATTTATGGAATTTTATTAAAGATAAAAAATCAAGTTTTAATCCCTAAAAAAATGTGACCTGGCCTTCTACCGGTCGACCGAGATAAAAGTCGGTCGACCGGTCCAGTCGACTGATGTACACAAACATGCACAGCCATTTGGCGAGTGGGCCGGTCGACCGGGCGGTCGACCGACCAGAGAGCTCTGCTCTCTAGATCTGGCCTCGGTCGACCGGGTGGTCGACTGGCCAAGGTCAAATTTCCGACCGTTGTGCCATCGGTCGACCGGGCGGTCGACCAACAGCAGCGTCAGCTGCTGATTCGGCCTCCAATAGCCATATTTTGGGAGCCTATAAATTGGGGTTCCCTTGGACTATTTTCTACAAGATTTAAAGTGGGTTTTCAAGCTAGTTTTTCCTACCTTTCTAAGTATTTATCTCCACTTGTTTTAGAGCTAAAACTTTCATATCAAAAGGAGAGTTTTTAAGAGTGATTTTCAAAAGAGATTTCTTGAGTTTTTTCTCCACTATTCTATCTAGTTTTTCTCACACATACTTGAGCTTCCCATTGCTATATCAATCCTATAGGAGAGTTATTGTGAAAGAGTTTTTAGGTGATCAAAGTGTTTAGAGCACCAAATGTTCTATCTTGTATTTGAGGAGGCGAATTTGCGGGTTCGTGTTGCTTCGAGTTCTAATGGGAGCTCGGTATAGAGGTCGACCTCGACAAGCTAGTGTACTTGCGTGTGTTGTTCTTGTGGGAACAAGAGAGGGATTAGTGAGTTCAAGGCGTTCTAGTGTAACTCGTTGTAGGTGTTGCGACACCGAGTGATCCAGTGGGATCATTTTTAGTGGAAATCCTTCATAGTGTTGAAGGCGGCGACGTATAGTAAGGGTGCTCGAACCTCAAAATGAATCTCCCGTTTTTGCGATTGCTCTCTCTATCTCTCACTTGTGTTTATATCTTACATGCTTATATTGCTTGTATCTTTATATGCTTGATATATCTTGTGCTCTATTGTTATGTTTGTTCACACTTGTATTCAACCAAGAGAGCCATAGCGACACCTCAACTCTTATCTAAAGGAATCTTGAGGAGATAGTCTAGAGCCCTTCACTGGGAATTCGGCTACACTCTTGTGTTATACTTGGTGTGTTTAGCTTAATAGTTTTAATTTGCATAAATAGTTTTTAATTCCACATTAATACATCATTAGATTATCTATTCACCTATTCACCCCCCCTCTACGTGAACTTCAAATTCTTCATTACGGTGAAGAAGAGGACATAGTGCAAGTAGCTCGAACCTCAATAACAATCCTCTATCTTTGTGATTGGCTAGTGTTTGATCTCTCCAACTCTTACTTTTTTATATTATTGGACAAATATACTTGTTGCTTTTATTCTTCTCTCAAAATTATTTGTTTGAATATACACCAAGAAAGCAATTACGCGCCTCAACTCTTATTTCAGAGTAATCACGAGGAGAAGTTCAGAGCCCTTCACAGGGTATACGGATTCATTTCTTGGTTATAAGTTTGGATTCATTATGTGTTAATATCTTTGTGTAAATTTATTATTGATAAGTTTTTATTTTTTCGCATAGATTAGCATATCACCTATTTACCCCCTCTGGGTGATTTCAATTTGTATCAGAGCTAGTGCTCCGGATGTTCGGTTTAAGCACCAAGGAGTGATTCTTGTCTTACTAATCTCTATATTTTCTATGTACATTCTTATTTTAATACACCCTCATGGATTATCTTTCTCCCTATGTTCGATACTTCTAACATCGAAACATGAAAAATTAGAATGTGTTCATATCTTAAAGCACTAGGACTACATGTTTATCTTTCCACCACTAAAAGATCATATATTTATAATGACCTAGGTGTTTGCTTTAGTGCATTAGCCTCAAAATATTTGTCATTATAAATATATGATCTTTTTGTGGTGGCAAGATAAACATGTAGTCCTAGTGCTTTAAGATATGAACACATTCTAATTTTTCATGTTTCGATGTTAGAAGTATCGAACATAGGAGAGCAAGATAATCCATGAGTGTGTATTAAAATAAGAATGTGCATAGAAAATATAGAGATTAGTAAAATAAGAATCACTCCTTAGTAGTTAAATTGAACATCAGGAGCACTAGCTCTGATACAAATTGAAATCACCCAGAGGGGGTGAATAGGTGATATGCTAATCTATGCGAAAAAAATAAAAACTTATCAATAATAAATTTACACAAAGATATTAACACATAAATGAATCCAAACTTACAACCAAGAAATGAAGCCGTATACCCCGTGAAGGGCTCTAAACTTCTCCTTGTGGTTACTCTTAAATAAGAGTTGAGGCGCGTAATTGCTTTCTTGGTGTATATTCAAACAAATAATTTTGAGAGAAGAATAAAAGCAACAAGTATAATTGTGCAATAATTTAAAAAAGTAAGAGTTGGAGAGATCAAACACCAGCCAATCACAAAGATAGAGGATTGTTACCAATCACAAAGATAAAGGATTGTTATCGAGGTTTGAGCCACTTGCTTTATGTCCTCAATGAAGAATTTGAAGTTCACGTAGAGGGGGGTGAAAAGGTAAATAGTTATAATGATGTATTAATGTAAAATTAAAAACTATTTATGCAAATTAAAACTATTAAGCTAAACACACCAAGTATATTACAAGAGTGTAGCCGAATTCCTGGTGAAGGGCTCTGGACTATCTCCTCAAGATTCCTCTAGATAAGAATTGAGGTGCCGCTATGGCTCTCTTGGTTGAATATAAGTGTGAACAAACAATCTCATGCATATAACAATATAGCACAAGATATATCAAGCATATAAGATATAAGCAATATAAGCATACAAGATATAAACACAAGTGAGAGATAGAGAGAGCAATTGCAAACACGGGAGATTTGTTTCGAGGTTCGAGCACCCTTACTCTACATCCCCCCTTCAACACTATGAAGGATTTCCACTAAAAACGTCCCACCGGAACACTTGGTGCCGTAATACCTACAACGAGTTTGCACTAGAACTCCTTGGACTTACTAATCCCTCACTTGTTCGAGCAAGAATAACACAACAAGCACACTAGCTTGCCAAGACTGCACCTCTACACCGAGCTCCCACTAGAACTTGAAACAACACAAACCCGTAAGTTCGCCTCCTCAAATACAAGATAGAACACTTGGTGATCTAAACACTTTGATCATCTAAAAATACTTTCACAACAACTCTCCCATGGGATTGATATAGCAATGAAAAGCTCAAGTATGTGTGAGAAAAACTAGATAGAATAGTGGAGAAGAAAACTCAAGAAATCTCTTTTGAAAACCACTCTTAAAAACTCTCCTTTTGATATAGAAGTTTTAGCTCTAAAACAAGTGGAGATAAACACATAGAAAGGTAGGAAAAACTATCTTGAAAACCCACTTTAAATCTTGTAGAAAATAGTCCAAGGGAACCCAATGTATAGGCTCCCAAAATATGGCCGTTGGAGGTCAAATCAGCAGCTGACGCTATTGTCGGTCGACTGCCCGGTCGACCGGCCAACGGTCGGATTTTCGACCGTTGTGCCACCGGTAGACCGACTTCTGTCTCGGTCGACCGTCGGTCGACCGGCAGAAGGCCAGGTCACATTAAGACTTGGTCTTTTTATCTCTAATAAAATCCCATAAATCCTCATAAATTCTACAAAAATAAGTTCAATAATATACTTTGATATACAAACATGTTTGATTAAAAATCAGAACATATTACAAACATTTTGAACTATTTTTGTGATATAAAAATTTTGGCTTAAACAAAAATCTGTATTTTTCAAAACAATCTCCAAATTGAAAAATGATTTTTTCAAATCTTTCCAAATACAAAAACAAGATATTTTAAACACTTTAGAAGCTCAGTGTGTATGAATATGATCCACTACACTTATGAGAAGAAATATCTATGTTTCTGATAATAAGCTCTCAAATAAGTTTTGATAAATTCAAAACGATATTTTTCTAAACACAAAACTATCTTATGAAAATACATATAAAATTTTGTGTGTGTGTGTGAACTTGAGTAATCCACCAACTAATCTATCATTTACATTTTATCTAAAATAAAATCTTAACACTTACAAAACTCGACACAAGTCTTCTGAAAATCTTCTCTTGAAAATCTTCTTCTCCTTCTTGACTTGGTCCAACCTTGATCCAATAAGCCAGACTCATCTTGAATACTTGATGTGATCTTGATGCGCGAGCTCTTGAATCAATACGTGCTGGCTCCAAAACTTGACTTTAAGTCCTTTGTTGAAGCTAAACACCTACTAAGAACTTGATCAAATATTTAAGACTAATTAAACACAAGATCATTAGTACTATAACTACTTGAGCTAATCATCATCAAAACTAGAGCGATGAGCCTTTGGGCCAACAATCTTCCCCTTTTAATGATGACAAAACTTATGGAGTTATATATGCATGGAAAAGATAAGCTTCATAGAAGCTCCCCCTTAACTCATGCATAACAATAAATATAAATATATTCAATGAAGTGCATAAAATTAAACAAACATATATGCATTATACAAGGAGATCAACGTACATAAACTCATCGAATTCTCTCCCCTTTTTGCGTAAACAAAACATATATACATAAATAAGAAAATAAACATGCATATATATCTCTCAAAATCTTTCTCCCCCCTTTTGTCAATTCATCAATAAAGGGGCGAAAACAAATCAAACAATAAAGATATATGTGTGATATACATTCATGAAGAAGAGAGAGGTGAAGTTAGCTCCCCTGCATACATGCATTACATGACAAAATTCTAACTCACATAAAGAATAATATACAATGCATAAGCGGAGATGTTAAGCTCCCCCTATACATGTGTACCACATAAAGAAGAGATGTCAAGCTCCTCAATAGAAGATACACTCAACTTGAAACTATATATAGAAAAGATGTTAAGCTCCCCTTGCATATAGGCAATATATATCAACAAATTTTGAAACCACTTTAAAGTAAATTTTTGAATTTCCTTAAGTCAATAAAAACAAATTTTGATACCAATGAAAGTAAAATATTTTATATTTTTTATACCAATTGAAATATATTGTAAATTTTGATGCCAAATAAAATGTCAATTGAAATACTAATTGAAAACAATGCATAAGCTTAAAAAGATACTAATTTATATTTAACTTTAAGTCAAGCTTAGCATGAACATAATTTGTGCTTTAAACAAGTAAGGATATTTTAAATCAAGCACAATTAAAACATATATACATGTGTGTGTGTGTGTGTATGTATGAAAAAGAAAATACCAATTGAAATTGATATTATTAGATATTTTGAAGCATACATATATAGAAACAAATATGAGTATATAAGGACAAAATTTTATGAAGTACATGTGTATATCTCATATCTATCCATCCTATTCATGCACATGTTAAAAGGATATTCAATTTTGAGCATACAAGGCATGGTCGCCCATCCAACCGTTCTTGTAGGGTAGAAGTTTTCAAAAATAAGATTTGAAAATAATTATTGATTAAAAACACTACTAAATGAAGAATAAATAACTAGTTTAAGGTGATTTTTAAAAAACTAATTAAAGATCTTTCAAACATGAAATCAAATCCTATATATCTCATTAAACATTGCTAAGTATACAAAAATTGACATTCGAAATCTATAAAGCTCAAAAATATGTTCATGAAGTAAAGTCATGAGTGAACAAAGAAATGTTAGTGCACAAGAATCATGTGAATAACACATTCATGAAAATAATCAGTGAAGCTCAAAATAAACATGAATTTCTTTTATCAAAAACATGAAAATCATAAAAATTTTTTTTCATTAAAAACAAACTTCAAGGTAAATGTATGTTCTATCAAAACTAACATAATGTAATTTGCATACATATCCCAAATACAAATGAGTCCATAATGTAATTTGCATGAAGGCAAGTGACTCAAGGGTATACATGAATATTTATAAGTTTTAGACAAAAATAGTATATACATGAAGCAAAACATATACAAAAATAGGAAAAACAAGTGTAAATATGAGAATCATCAAAACTAGGTTATACATATACATATAATGAGTACAAATGAGCAATGAAGTACAAACATATAAGAATCAAATGTAGCTCACTACTTATACAAGTATATACACAAGTTTTAATAAAAAGTTCATCTAAATAAGTATTCACCACAAGAAGCACAAAACCAAAACATGCTGAAAATATTATCTATGTAAAAGCATGTAAGTTAAATAGGAGTTTAAAGATAGTTACCAAACCATATGCACTAATCTCTAAGTCTCCAAAACACGGTGGTCCTCCCGCCAAACTTCCTTGATACAGGTGCATTAATTTTGTATGTCCATCTAGCTCATGCATCCACCATCAAAGTACCATCCCTCTTACGTCAAGTGGGAGCCCACACCTACATCAAACATAAGAGGTGGGGATTTTGGTACCCATTTTCTTTTGGGTCCACTGGGGTTAGTATTATAAGGAACCCAAACATTTTTATTTGCAAAATTTGTAGAATTTAATCTATCAAAGCAAAATCTTACAAGATGACTTTTACGGCCACAATGTGTATATCTGTACACTCTAGCATGCATATGAGAGTGAGTGTGATCATGATGTGCAAAGTGTGCATATGTATGTCATGGGTGATGTGCATGAACATGTAGAGCTTGTTTCTTTTGAAGCAAGGTTTCTAATCTAGAATGATTAAATACACTTTGCTCAAAGTTGAGCTCAAACAATTTATTCTATTTTTTAAAACTTGAATCACATTTTCATTGATAGTAGCATGAAGAGCATGGCAAGAATGAGAATCAACAACCTTTTCCTTTTTAGAAATGTTTTCCGTTTCTTTTGAAACAATTTTTCTTTTTAAAGAGTTGTTTTCTTCTAAAGCAATTTCTTTTTATCATGGGTTGTTTTCTTCTAAATTGCTATAAAATTGCTTTTTAGAAATTTCTTTTTACAGAGTTGTTTTCCGTTTGCTTTTGAAACAATATTTCTTTTGACTCAAAATCCATCGTCATGGGCTATCGGTGGCACTCGCAAAGGCAAGCTCTTCGATGCTTTTAGACTCACTTGGACAACAATTGTACTAAAAGAAGAAAAGTAGAGAAGAAGAAGAAGAACACAAAAACAAAGTACATACAAAAGGAAACTACAGATTTGATTTCATAACAATAAGAGAAAAGAAGGAAATCTTACACCGGTGTCACTCTCAGCACAAGCTTCGTTCTCGTTCTCCTATGAAACTCTGACTCCTTTGATTTACATAAATTAAAACTAAAAATTACATGAAAAGAAAAACAAAAACCTACACTATAAAGAATGAAAAACTGGACTAATTCCTATCTCTGCATGGTCATCCCATTGTCAGTGAAAATCTTGCCCTTTTATAGGCAAAAACCCAGAGGGGAGAGGTGTGAGAAGATAGGGGAGCAAACGCTCCCCCTAACTCACTAACCAAGCCGCGAAAATGCGACTTTGGCCGCGTTTTCGCGGCCAGGGTGTGGCCAGGTGGCCACACCCATCCGGCTTCTCGATTTGTCTTTATCTTCAGCTTGATTTGCAGTTTAAGTCCGAGATTTTGACGAAATGGCCTTTGATCCTTGGCTTCAACCGATCGATTTGTAGGGATTTGTTTTAACTGATTTTCAACCGATCTGAACCAACCTGATCTGCCATGATTTACTGAGTTCCAATTAATTCTGATTTAATTCAAAATTTGATGGGCTTTTGGGCTCATTTCTCTTCACTCTCCTTTAGGAATGGGCCTGCAAATAAATAAACATTTAATTAGGAAAAAGCAGAGTTTATTCTATAATAAGTATGAGAATATGATAATAAATGTGCAATATTAGTGATCAATCACACCCTCATACCTATCTTATGCTCATCCTCGAGCAAAACAACTAAACTATACTAAGGATTATTAGACTACTTTCGTAGGTCACGCGATTGCACTGAGCATGTGCAACAAACCGTTAAACCTCTAGATTTTCCCTAGAGGACGAGTTTTGTCTCGTGAGGGTTTTCAGTGGATTACACCCACAAAATCCATAAAGAAAGAGAAACAAAGAGTTAGTATTTTCGAAAAGCATTTTGAAAGAGAAAATATTTGAAATATAATTGTAAGATTTAAGTAATCTATAAGTTATAGGAAAACTGAATTTTTCATTCCTAAACTTAGTCTCTATTCAAAAATTTGTTATCAAGTAAAATAAGGAATCAAATTGTACTTCTCATTAAGTCTATTACTTTACCCTAAGTTATATGCACCTTGTGACCGTGAAAATTTTGACTAAGAGTTCATTAACTCTAGCTCTTATGCCATATTTATATATATATATATATATATATATATATATATATATATATATATATATATATATATATATATTATATATATATATATATATATATATATATATATATATATATTTTGTGGTATTATTCCTTAGTTCTATTAGGCTTTCTAATCTGCCCATGTAACGAGCCTTTAATCGATGACTCCCAAACCAAACGGTCTTAAGGCACCGGGTGAGAAAACACCCCAAGGACTTAAGGACTCGAGCAAACAAGGCCACAAAATTAAGGATTTTATTATATGAATCCCTTTTAGGCGTAAATACTTATGGTTTGTTAGGCACAAATACCCAGCTTAATCAGAGGATTTTATATATATATTTTTCTCAAACTTACCTAATCATCTTTCACATAAATACCAAGGCTTACTTACGCCAAAGCACCTAGCTAATCAATAATTAGATTTGTTTAACTTTCATATATTTTTTTTCTTTTTTTTATAAGGCATAAGAATATTTGTTTTTGAACCCTAAGTGTGTAAGTGTATGAAGTGTGCATATTCCATTAAGGTAAAGATCAAGACTAAATTACTTTGACAAATTATCTTCCTAACCCTAAAAATCAAACAAATAATCTTATTTTGACCAAGTTTAAGAAATCCTAATTTTGATTTTCCTATTCCTTAAAATTGACTTAATTTCTTACAAAAAAATATGTCAAAATATTGTTTCTGTTTTCAAAAAGTTTTTAAAAGTAAAGAAAATGTTAATTAATTTTTTTAAATAAAAAGAAAAACCTAAGTTATGTTAGAACCCTCCCCTACACCTATCTCATGCATTGTCCTCAATGTATGAATTAATGTATAGATGCATGAAAAAGAAGAAAGGGAAGGAAATATTACCTTAAGGTGGTGGTTCCAGTGGTGGTCTGATTGGTCCACGAAATGCGGCCCAATCTACTTTTCGTGGAGTTCGGAGGAACCCACCAGAAATTTCTCTAATATAACCCACTAAAATGATATATACATGAATGATTTTTATTAAATATTTGACCCCATCTAATTTCCAATTTCCATAATTAATTTCAGAGTTAATTTTGTCAACCTCTTTGTCCCAAAATGGAGTTTGAAAAGATAGAATGACTGACTTGAACTCAGAAAGTATGGGAACTAAAACCGACTCAGAAAAGTGACTTAATGGTTCAGGAGTCGAGATTGGCTCAGGAAGTGGGTCCAAATTGAGAAGTTGAAACTCAAGTCCACATTCATTTTCCAACAATGGAATGTGACTTAATATTGGTGATTCAAGTTCAACAATGATTGGTGTGGGAATCAAAACTGACTCTAAAATATTACTCAAGTCGGGTAACAAAATAGGAGTCAATATTGATTCGGGAATTTGAACTGGATCACAGATTTGAGAATCTAGGTCACATTTCTCATTGAGTTCAATTTCATAAAAATGAGAACTTGCCAATTTATCAATGGGACTTTGAAAATTATAAAATTGGTCAAGTTCAATATGATGATCACTAAAGATGGGCGATTCAATTTCATTATGAATTGGCACAGGATCCAATGTTGACTCTGAAAAAAGATTGAAATCAGGTGAAGACACTGGAGTCATAATTGAATCAGGAAGTAGAATTGAATCACTAAGTTGAGGTTCATGATCATATTCATTTTCAAGTTCAATTTCAGGCAAGGGATAACTTGCCAAACTATCAATGTCACTTTCAAAATTTGGAGTTTGGGCAAGTTCAAATGATTGTGCTGAAATGGAACCTTGTGTTCCAAAACAACATGACTCTTCAGCTCTAACAAAATGGTTAGCGACATCAGAACTGGCCAAACGGTAAGAACATAGAGATTGGACAATCATATCTATGTCATGATTACGAGCGTTTTGAGCCTGAGTCATGGCTTCAAGCATCTTTTCATAGTTGATAGGTTCATCGTTTTGTTGCGATTGGTCTTGAAAAGATGAAGTGTTGTTTTGGAATTGGTGATAAAATTGTGAGTCCATCAGATTTTGTGATTGTTGTTTGGACTCACGCATACTCATTTTCAAAATTGATGGTTTTCTATTTTGGACTGATGGAACTAAGTATGAATCTTGAAAATATTGTGGACAAGGTGGATAAGGAGGATAAGTTGGTTAAAAATTAGACTCAGGGGAGGTGAATCCACATTGACTCTGTGAAGAGTTAAAATTATTCTGAAAATTATGGTTATAAGATTTGAGGCATGGGTTATATTGATTCGGATAAGACCAATCCGGCACACTAGGTTGGTTAAAGTTATGATATGCCGGGTTAGTAATATCCAAAAAAGAGGTTGGTATGTAATATGGATTACTATTAAAATTGGAAAAATTGTTATTATAAGCCATATCACACAATAAAATACAAACAAACAAACAAATAAGCAAACAAAAAAGAAAAAATTCTAACCTAAGTTAGAGTAGACCTATGACCTAGACGACTCTTAACTGGTTAGACAGTCCACGGGAGGTATAATGCAGACTTTGACCACAAGCTAATCAGCCAAGTCAGGGCAAGATTGGTGGGAGGTTATTCGTCAAAGACGTTCCTTAATTAAGTAACCACCAATCTTCGGGCTTTCGGCCCTTAATCCCCTTCCTAGACACTGATTTGGCAGGAGTCAAATTCCAACACCTTTCCCCCTTAGGATAATCTCCTAATTGAGTCCGAGATATCCCTAGGGCCAACGTCTACTCATTTTTAGTTAGGCTTGAGTTAGTGAGTGAGGAGATTATTTGTGGGCTAAGGGAGGGTAATGACTTCCCATCTTATCTTGTTTATAGGACAAGCCCTTAGATCAATTAGTGCAGTGTACAAGAAAAGCAACACTTAAGCAATGTAAACAATCCAAAAGTGTTCTTATACTAGATGCTACGCACACGTACCTTTGCTCCAGCACTCTTCAACAGTAAATAGAAAATGTAATGAAATAGACAAGTGCCTAAATGCAAAGTCTAAATCATTTTAGCATTTACAATCATCATTTTACTGTTGAGGTTAGAAAGTAAATATAGTGAATCAAACAAGGAAATAAATGCTACAGATATTTAAATTGCGCAATTCAGCCAACCTGCAGAAAATACAGGCTAGTAATTCACTCAGTTTGCCATAGGACTGTAGCAAATCTGAGGGCTTCTTGGCTCTACTTTCTTGAGCAGAGTCCAGGCCACTTATGTGTCCACTGCAGCAAGAATTCCTTGTTAAATCTGTACAAAAAATAAAGAAGAAAGTTAGCCAAAAATATAACTTTAAAGAGAATTACTTACCGTCCCTCCCCGGCAACGGCGCCAAAATTTTTGATTGAGCTTGGAACCTGCACACAAATATAGTATTTTAGAACTTTTAAGATTAAAGAGTGCAAGTTACTCAATTCTACCGCAATAGCAAGTGGCTATGCAGGTCGTGATCCACAAGGAGGGACTAGCGATAGAAACTTTTTAGTAAGTTCTCTTTTATGTTACAAAGAATGGTTAAAGTTCTTCTTTTAGTTCTTAAAAGAAAATGAAAAAAGAGTTAAAGTCAAATTAGAAAGAAGATGGTAGATTAAGAAGATGAAAAAAAGGAAAAATAGATTATATACAAAGAAATGGAAAAGAGTGATAAAAAAGGTTGGATTGTGGTGTTCTAAACTAAATGATTAAAAGAAAAGAAACTAAAAATTACTTACTTCTTTTGGCCAAATACCTACCTTGAATCTTTTGCAATGATGTTACCTTGAAGCGAGGCGATCAACGTATAGCCCATAAGAGTTGATTCCCGTTTCCTCCACATTATATCATCAAGACGTTGCAAGTATGAAGTGATACAGAATGAAACTCAAAATCCATCGTCATAGGCTATCGGTGGCACTCGCAAAGGCAAGCTCTTTCGATGCTTTTAGACTCACTTGGACAACAATTGTACCAAAAGAAGAAAAGTAGAGAAGAAGAAGAAGAACACAAAAAAAAAGTACATACAAAAGGAAACTACAGATTCGATTTCATAACAATAAGAGAAAAGAAGGAAATCTTACACCGGTGTCACTCTCAGCACAAGCTTCGTTCTCGTTCTCCTATGAAACTCTGATCTCCTCTGATTTACATAAATTAAAACTAAAAATTACATGAAAAGAAAACAAAAACCTACACTACAAAGAATAAAAAAACTGGACTAATTCCTACCTCTGCATGGTCGTCTCATTTTCAGTGAAAATCCTGCCCTTTTATAGGCAAAAACCCAGAGGGGAGAGGTGTGAGAAGATAGGGGAGCAAACGCTCCCCCTAACTCACTAACCAAGCCGCGAAAACGCGACTTTGGCCGCGTTTCTGCGGCCAGGGTGTTGCCAGGTGGCCACACCCACCCGGCTTCTCGATTTGTCTTTATCTTCAGCTTGATTTGCAGTTTAAGTCCGAGATTTTGACGAAATGGCCTTTGATCCTTGGCTTCAACCGATCGATTTGTAGGGATTTGTTCTAACTGATTTTCAACCGATCTGAACCAACCTGATCTGCCCTGATTTACTAAGTTTGAATTAATTCTGATTTAATTTAGAATTTGATGGGCTTTTGGGCTCATTTCTATTCACTCTCCTTTAGGAATGGGCCTGCAAATAAATTAAACATTTAATTAGAAAAAAGCAGAGTTTATTCTATAACAAGTATGAGAATATGATAATAAATGTGTAATATTAGTGACCAATCAGTTAGCAACCCTACATAAATAATCATCATTTAGGGTACTCTTTAATACATGGATGGTTTTTGCATTAGCCTCTAGATGTTTGCCATTTAAACAATATGAATCTTTAATGGTGGCAAGATAAACACGAATACCTAGGGCTTTGAGGTACATGGACATCTTAACTTTTCAAGTTTGGATGTTAAGTCAAATAAGGGAGGTGTCATAAAATCAATGTGTGTGTAAACAAATATTGTAATTAGCTAAAAATGAGGATCTTTAACTCTAGGTTGTTAGACCCAAATCAAGAGTACCAAGCTCTGATACGAATTGAAGTTCACCTAGAGGGAGTGAATAGGTGAATAGCTAATCTAATGATGTATTAATATGAAATTAAAAATAATTTATGCAAATTAAAACTTTTAAGCTAAATACATCAAGTATAACATAAGAGTGTAGCAAATTCCCGGTGAAGGGCTCTGGACTATCTCCTCAAGATTCCTCTAGATAAGAGTTGAGGTGCCGCCATGGCTCTCTTGGTTGAATACAAGTGTGAACAAACAATCCCAATCATATAACAATAGAGCACAAGATATATCAATCATATAAAGATATAAGCAATATAAGCATGCAAGATATAAACACAAGTGAGCGATAGAGAGAGAGCAATCACAAACACGGGAGATTTGTTTAAAGGTTCGAACACCCTTGCTCTATGTCTCCGCCTTCAACACTATGAAGGATTTTCACTCAAAACGATCCCACCGACCACTCGGTGCCGCAACACCTACAACGAGTTCACACTAGAACTCCTTGGACTCACTAGTCCCTCTCTTGTTCCCGCAAGAACAACACACACAAGCACACTAGCTTGTTGAGGGCGCACCTCTACACCGATCTCCCATTAGAATTCAAAACAACACGAACCCACAAGTTCGCCTCCTCAAATACAAGATATAACACTTGGTGATTTAAACACTTTGATCACCTAAAAATATTCTCATAACAACTCTCCTATAGGATTGATATAGCAATGGGAAGCTCAAGTATGTGTGAGAAAAACTAGATAGAATAGTGGAGGAAAAACTCAAGAAATCTCTTTTGAAAACCACTCTTAAAAACGTCTACTCATTTTTAGTTAGGTTTGGGTTAGTGAGTGAGGAGATTGTTTGTGGGCTAAGGGAGGGTAATGACTTCCCCACCTTATCTTGTTTATAGGACAAGCCCTTAGATCAATTTAGTACAGTGTACAAGAAAAGCAACACTTAAGCAATGTAAACAATCCAAAAGTGTTCTTATACTAGATGCTACGCACACGTACCTTTGCTCTAGCACACTTCAACAGTAAATAGAAAATGTAATGAAATAGATACGTGCCTAAATGCAAAGTCTAAATCATTTTAGCATTTACAATCATCATTTTACTGTTGAGGTTAGAAAGTAAATACAGTGAATCAAACAAGGAAATAAATGCTACAGATATTTAAATTGCGCAATTCAGCCAACCTGCAGAAAATACAGGTTAGTAGTTCACTCAGTTTGCCATAGGACTGTAGCAAATCTGAGGGATTCTTGGCTCTACTTTCTTGGGTAGAGTCCAAGGCCACTTATGTGTCCACTGCAGCAAGAATTCCTTGTTAAATCTGTACAAAAAATAAAGAAGAAAGTTAACCAAAATATAAACTTTAAAGAGAATTACTTACCGTCCCTCCCCGGCAACGGCGCCAAAATTTTTGATTGAGCTTGGAACCTGCACACAAATACAGTATTTTAGAACTTTTAAGATTAAAGAGTGCAAGTTACTCAATTCTACCGCAATAGCAAGTGGCTATGCGGGTCGTGGTCCACAAGGAGGGACTAGCGATAGAAACTTTTTAGTAAGTTCTTTTTTATGTTACAAAGAATGGTTAAAGTTCTTCTTTAGTTCTTAAAAAGAAAATGAAAAAAGAGTTAAAGTCAAATTAGAAAGAAGATGGTAGATTAAGAAGATGAAAAAAAGGAAAAATAGATTATATACAAAGAAATGGAAAAGAGTGATAAAGAAGGTTGGATTGTGGTGTTCTAAACTAAATGATTAAAAGAAAAAAAACTAAAATTACTTACTTCTTTTGGCCAAATACCTACCTTGAATCTTTTGCAATGATGTTACCTTGAAGCGAGGCGATCAACGTATAGCCCATAAGAGTTGATTCCCGTTTCCTCCACATTATATCATCAAGACGTTGCAAGTATGAAGTGATACAGAATGAAACTCAAAATCCATCGTCATGGGCTATCGGTGGCACTCGCAAAGGCAAGCTCTTCGATGCTTTTAGACTCACTTGGACAACAATTGTACCAAAAGAAGAAAAGTAGAGAAGAAGAAGAAGAACACAAAAATAAAGTACATACAAAAGGAAACTACAGATTCGATTATTGGCCCAGAGGCCTTCCACTCTAGTTTTGATGATGATAAACTCATGAAGTTATGTGTACTAATAATCTTGTGATTTTAATTTCAGATCATTAATCAAGTTATTAGTAGGTGATTAGCTTCAACAAGATGATTTGGAAGCTTTCACATGTTGATTCAAGAGCCCGAGCGTCAAAGATCATATATAGCACTTGCTCGGTGGATCAAGGAGTTTTGGATCGAGTCGGCTTGGAGATTGCGCTCTACAAGAAGACTTCGGTACCATAGTTTAGTTTTGTGTTTAGATCCAAATTGTAAATATTAGAATAGTATGATATGCTCAAGTTCACAACACACACGTTTCATGTTTTGAATATTGGTTTTCGGTTTTTCGGTTTTAGGTTTAACCGATCTTGGTTTGCATGAATAGATAGATTCAAAACAAGTTTACATGGTTTAATGTATATTAGATTTGTTCTATATACATGCATGCTTCAACTACTTAGACAAACTTACTTTGATATACCTATTATTCATGTGTTTTAGGTTTTGTGTTTTAACAAAACTCATTTTGGAATTATAGACAAAAACTATGATATATATGTTTCATGTATATTGGATTTCTATCCATATGCATTATGCTTCAATATTGTTTAATATTATGTTTTGTATTTGGATGAGTTTTGGACAAAACGTATTTTCTATTCAAAAATTCAAGTTTTAGAAAATACAATTTTTGGTTCTTGGCAAATTTTCTATAACACAAAAATAGTTCAAATTGCATGATATTTGAGTTGTAATTTTCATCACATGTTTATATATCAATGCAAAATGATAAAACTATTTTTGGGGATTTTTAAGTATTTTACAAGTTTTACTAAAAATATTTTAACATGTTTTTCTGACCCTGTTCTGTGCCTGACAGGCTAGGTCGGTCGACCGTACGGTCGATCGAGCCAGCAGCCGGTCGACCTAACGGTCGACCGACGTGCACAGACTTGTGCACGTCTGCCTGGCACTTGACACGGTCGACCGAGCGGTCGACCGGGTCTGAGAGCAGAGCTCTCTGTTTGTTTCGGTCGACCGGGCGGTCGACCGGTAGCTGGCAACGGTCAAAATGTGACCGTTGGCCGGTCGATCGCACGGTCGACCGGAAGGTCATTTTTGGCAGTTTCTGCTGCCAACGGCTATATTTTTCTGGGGGCTATAAATACCCCATTAATGGCCAATTTTCTATAAGATTTTTTTGTGCGAATTTTTCCTGACTTTCTAGTGTTTTCACAGCAATGAAAAGAAGTTTTTTGGCTTTATATTGATCAATCTATTTGGTGTTTTTGTTAGGGTTTGGAAAATCAAGAAAGGGTTTTTGGAAAAAGATTTTGATTCAATTTCTTCATCTTGGTTTCTAGCTTTTTCCCAAAGATTTTCTTTGAGTTTTTTATTTCCATTCCTTTGGTTTTCTCCACACTTGAGCTACATCTACTTTCTTATTCTATAGGATCTTTGTGTGGGAGAAAGAAATTGTTTGTGGTTGTTGTTTTGACCACCAAGTTGTAAACCCAATCTTTTCTTGGCTTTGTGCCTTTGGTTGTATCCCTCAAGTTGTGAGGTGATCCTTGTATTGGTTTGTGCTAATCCCTCAAGTTGTGAGGTGATTATTGTTGGCTTGGAGTTGTGCCTCAAGGAGGAGGTTGTGTTTGTAAGGAGAGGAGTTGGGTACTCCTTGTAATTGTGATTGCCCCAAATCCTCGGTGGAGGTTCCCTTTGTGGGAGTCCTTTGTGGACAAGCTAGTGGACTTAAAATCCTTCTGGGTGAAGGCGGGGATGTAGAGCTGGGTGCTCGAACCTCGAAACATATATTGTTGTTTGCGCTTAATCCCTTGGCTCTTACTCTATATCTCTCTCTCTTTACTATTGTGCCTTGCATAAATTCATATTGTTCATTCATAATTATTTGCTTGGCTTGTTTGAGTGTGCATCTCTTGTTAATTGCAATTAGTTTTTAAATTCTGCATTAAGTTCATTAGATTAGCATAATCACCTATTCACCCCCCTCTAGGTGATTTTCAATTGGTATCAGAGCCTCCGCTCCTGATATTTAGGTTTAACCACCTAGGAGTGAGATCTTGGTTTGCAAATCTTCATTTGCATTGTTTATTGCGCACATTTAGTTTGCACTCATGGATAGCCCTCCTATGTTTGACTTTTTTAGACTTGATGTTTGGAAGGCCAATATGAGTAGCCATTTGAAAAGACTAGGACATCTAGTTTATCAAGCCTCCACTATGGAATCCTTCCCTAATAGTAGCAAGCATAAAAAGGCCAATGCATTAGCACTAAAACACTTAGAGCATCTCTTAATGAAGATCTTTTATATGTGTTTGATCATTATGACTCGACTTTTGCGGTTTGGAGTATATTGACGTCTCCCGAGCTACCCGTGATTATCAACAAGTTGAGGAGATCTAGGAGAGACAAGTCCGACGAGCATTGCCTTATGGTCCAAAGGAAAGACTCCCTTGAGGTACAATCGGATTCTCAACTAGATGATTGCTCTAGTTCCTATTGTGATGATTGTTTAGAAGCTCAAACCTTAAATATGGAACTTGCCACAAAGCTTGAAAATTTTTTGGAAAAACATAATCTTTTGAAAAAGGATCATTTTGAACTAAAAGAAGAAATGAAGGATTTATGCTCAACTTTTGAATCCGTTTTGCAAGAGAAGGAAGAGATTACTAGTGAACGTGACTCACTAAGATCTCAACTAGACCTTACCCTAAAAGAGATTGATGTTTTGAAAAGCAAAAATGATTGTGATGATGTTGTGAAAAACAATGAGGTTTTATCTTCTAAATTAGACTTTGTTTTAAAAGATAACCTTATTTTGAAAAATGAAATTGATTTCATTACAAAAGAATTGGATTTAGTTTTAAAGAAAAATGAATCTTTGAAAATTGATATTGATTCTCATGTGTGCCATGCTAGTGTAGCTTCTTCTTCTAGCACACCTATTGCATGCTTCACTTTATCTTCAAGTATTGAAAAAGATATAAATGTTTTGAAGAAAAGTGTTGAATGTTTGGGCTCCACTTTGAGCCAATGTACTTTGAATCATACACGCTTGGAAACCTTGGTTCGCAAGAAACAAGGTCCATCTTTGCATGCACACCCTTCACGGCATACACATGCTCATCACGGACACAACTATAACATGTATGCTCATGTGTACATGTGTACACATTGTGGTCGAAAAGGCCACCTTGCTAGATTTTGTTATGATCGTGTTCATCATGAAAATTTAGCAACTAATCTTGTTTGGGTTAGAAAAGATACTAACCCCCGTGGACCCAAAAGGAAATGGGTACCAAAGACCACCTCTATGCTTTTTGATGTAGGTGGAAGCTCTCGCATAACGTGAGAGTATTGGTGCCTTGGAGTGGATACGTTCCGTGCTTAAAAGAAAACAAATTTGGATGCATCCTTTCAAGGGGAGTTTGGTGGAGAAGGACCACCATTGGTTTGGAGAACTAGAGAGGTTCCTTCATCGGTTTTGGTATCGATCTCTAACTCCCGTATTATTATGCATATTTTTCATGATTATCAATTTATAGCATCCCATGGTTTATTGTTCATTATGCTTATGTCATGTTGATTAGATTAGTGTTATACATGTTTAGTTATTTGAGACACCCATGTTTCATATGGATCTATATTTAGTGTTCTCACCTTTTTTAAACTAATATGTATGCCCTAGATCTAATGTACATGCATCTTCATAATGATCATATGGATGTTTTATGATTCTTGTTTTGATATCTCATGCTTTTGATGTTTAGGGTTTATTATGTTAAATACCATGATTCTTAGATCATTGACATGCATGTATAGCTTTTGAGATCACCCATGTTTAGATGGACCCATTTGTTGTGTTCTCACCATTTGTTTAGCTATTATGTATTTCATGATTCTAATAGCATGTGGATTTACATAATGATCATCTTTATGATTTTCATGATTGATTTATATCCCGTTTTATGCTTCATGTGTTGATTACATGTTTAGATGTTAGTTTTCATTAAGACTAGGATTTATACTTGTGCATATAGTGGGCCACAAATAAATCTATATATATTTGAGCTTGAATGCTTATTTGTACCCATTAAATGTGCTAGTATAGTCTAGTTTTGATGATTCATGCATTCTAACTTGTATTCCTCATCTTGACTATGTCTTTATGATCATGTGTTTTCACTTCATGTATATGTTTATTTTGCCAAACTCTAAGATATACATGTATACCTCTTGAGTCATTTGCTTTTCATGCAAATCTTTAATATGGGCTCAATTGTGTTTAGGGATATGTATGTATACTTTTTGTGTTGACAAATCATACATATACCTTGAAATGAAATTTGTTTTGGTGAAAATTTAGTTTTTCTTGATTTCGTGTTTATGTGTTTTAACTTCATGTATATATCTATCTTGTCCAAACTATTGATTATACATGTACATCCTTGAGCCACGTGCCTTCATGCATATACCTTTGTGGACTCATTATGTTTAGGATATGTATGTATACTTTAGTTTGTACATGACATACATATGCCTTGAAGTTTAAATCGTTTTGATGAGTTTCATGTTTTAGGTAATCTCAATTGGTAATGAAAATCTAGTTTCTCACGTCTTTATGTTTTTAAGGAATTTCACATAAGCTAAATTGAATATTTTCATGATTGTATGTGTCACATAACACTTGTTCACTCACTTTATTAGTTTACTCATGACTTGTTTTCATGAGACTATGATATGGGCTTTATGGAATTTGAGTGTTTAGTGATCATGTGATTTACATGTGTTTCACGAAAAATAATTTTGTTTTATTCCTTACTTGAAGGATTTCGTACTAGTTTTAAAAATTTTTCCTATAACTAGTTCGTATTCTTCACTATGGTAGAGTTTTTCAAACGTACTCTATTTTCAAACCTATTTTTGAAAACCCCTACCATCCATGGGAGGATGGATGGGAGATCATGTTCATGTATGCCTTATATTGAAAATCATTTAAAACTTGAACCATGATTGGGAGGTAGATAATATGATGTATACACTTGATCATTATTATTATTTCAATTGGTATCATTGAATTCTTTCAATTGGTATCAATCTTGACATTTCTTGTATACTCATATATGTTTGTATGTATGTATGCTTCATTTCAAAGAATATCAATTTCAATTGTTATCTATTTTCCATACATATATATGTTTGTGTTTATGCTAAGCTTGAGCTTCAATTTTGTTTTAATTGATTATTTTTAAATTGGTATCAAGCCTACGCATTGTTTTAGTTGGTATTTCATAAAGGGAGAGAAAATTTAATTTTGTCTTTCAATTGGTATCCCTTACTTTATGATAGAAAATAAATTCAAATTTGGTATCATATGTTCAAAATGAAAATATTTACAATTGGTATCAAAATTTTTGTTTAGACAATTCATAATTTATTATGTTTAATTTCAAATTGGTATCAAGATTTTCATGTGTTTTGCTTAAAATTGGTATCAATATTTTTTGTTTGTTTCCTTTCAATTGGTATCAAGATGCTATTCTTTGACATATTTTCAATTGGTACCTTAATTGATTGTCGCCCCTAATTGACTTTGTTTTTGTTTTAGACAAAAAGGGGAGAATATTATTTTTCTTGTTTTCAACCATTTATTGATTTTTTTTTGTTTCGAACAAAAAGGGGGAGAAAGATTTGTTGATTTGGTTTTGTTTTTACCCCTCATCGAAGGTTGTTTCTTTATATTAAAAAGAGGAGAAGATTTTGTTTTGTTTTAGTTTTTACCCCTTTGTTGATGATTGACAAAAAGGGGGAGAAAGATTTTGGTTTATATATGCATGTTTATGTTTTGCATATATTAAGTTTAATTTAGTTCAATTTTAATTGGTTTCTAGAGCATGTTTTGTTTTTAAACATTTCATTGGTATCTAGAACCTTTTATTGTTTATGCATATACATGTGCATTTATATTTTAAGAGCTTTCATTACATATTCATTATGTTTATTTGTTTATGCATGAGTTAAGGGGGAGCTTTTTTGAAGCTTAACTTTAATCCATGCATATATAACTCCATGAGTTTTGTCATCATCAAAAAGGGGGAGATTGTTGGCCCAGAGGCCTTCCACTCTAGTTTTGATGATGATAAACTCATGAAGTTATGTGTACTAATAATCTTGTGATTTTAGTTTCAGATCATTAATTAAGTTATTAGTAGGTGATTAGCTTTAACAAGATGATTTGGAAGCTTTCACATGTTGATTCAAGAGCCCGAGCGTCAAAGATCATATATAGCACTTGTTCGGTGGATCAAGGAGTTTTGGATCGAGTCGGCTTGGAGATTGCGCTCTACAAGAAGACTTCGGTACCATAATTTAGTTTTGTGTTTAGATCCAAATTGTAAAGATTAGAATAGTATGATATGCTCAAGTTCACAACACACACGTTTCATGTTTTGAATATTGGTTTTCGGTTTTTCGGTTTTAGGTTTAACCGATCTTGGTTTGCATGAATAGATAGATTCAAAACAAGTTTACATGGTTTAATGTATATTAGATTTGTTCTATATACATGCATGCTTCAACTACTTAGACAAACTTACTTTGATATACCTATTCATGTGTTTTAGGTTTTGTGTTTTAACAAAACTCATTTTTGGAATTATAGACAAAAACTATGATATATTGTTTCATGTATATTGGATTTCTATCCATATGCATTATGCTTCAATGTTGTTTAATATCATGTTTTTGTATTTGGATGAGTTTTGGACAAAACGTATTTTCTATTCAAAAATCCAAGTTTTGAAAATACAGTTTTTGGTTCTTGGCAAAATTTCTATAACACAAAAATAGTTCAAATTGCATGATATTTGAGTTGTAATTTTTATCACATGTTTATATATCAATGCAAAATGATAAAACTATTTTTGGGGATTTTTAAGTATTTTACAAGATTTACTAAAAATATTTTAACATGTTTTTCTGACCCTGTTCTGTACCTGACAGGCTAGGTCGGTCGACCGTACGGTCGACCGAGCCAGTAGCCGGTCGACCTAACGGTCGACCGACGTGCACAGACTTGTGCACGTCTGGCTGGCACTTGACACGATCGACCGAGCGGTCGACCGGGTCTGAGAGCAGAGCTCTCTGTTTGTTTTGGTCGACTGGGCGGTCGACCGGTAGCTGGCAACGGTCAAAATGTGACCGTTGGCCGGTCGACCGCACGGTCGACCGGAAGGTCATTTTTGGCAGTTTCTGCTGCCAACGGCTATATTTTTCTGGGGGTTATAAATACCTCATTAATGGCCAGTTTTCTATAAGATTTTTTTGTGCGAATTTTTCCTGACTTTCTAGTGTTTTCACATCAATCAAAAGAAGTTTTTGGGCTTTATATTGATCAATCTATTTGGTGTTTTTGTTAGGGTTTGGAAAATCAAGAAAGGGTTTTTGGGAAAAGATTTTGATTCAATTTCTTCATCTTGGTTTCTAGCTTTTCCCCAAAGATTTTCTTTGAGTTTTTGATTTCCATTCCTTTGGTTTTCTCCACACTTGAGCTACATCTATTTTCTTATTCTATAGGATCTTTGTGTGGGAGAAAGAAATTGTTTGTGGTTGTTGTTTTGACCACCAAGTTGTAAACCCAATCTTTTCTTGGCTTTGTGCCTTTGGGTTGTATCCCTCAAGTTGTGAGGTGATCCTTGTATTGGTTTGTGCTAATCCCTCAAGTTGTGAGGTGATTGTTGTTGGCTTGGAGTTGTGCCTCAAGGAGGAGGTTGTGTTTGTAAGGAGAGGAGTTGGGTACTCCTTGTAATTGTGATTGCCCCAAATCCTCGGTGGAGGTTCCCTTTGTGGGAGTCCTTGGTGGACAAGCTAGTGGACTTAAAATCCTTCTGGGTGAAGGCGGGGATGTAGAGCTGGGTGCTCGAACCTCGAAACATATCTTGTTGTTTGCGCTTGATCCCTTGGCTCTTACTCTATCTCTCTCTCTTTACTATTGTGCCTTGCATAAATTCATATTGTTCATTCATAATTATTTGCTTGGCTTGTTTGAGTGTGCATCTCTTGTTAATTGCAATTAGTTTTTAAATTTCGCATTAAGTTCATTAGATTAGCATAATCACCTATTCACCCCCCCCTCTAGGTGATTTTCATCGATTTCATAACAATAAGAGAAAAGAAGGAAATCTTACACCGGTGTCACTCTCAGCACAAGCTTCGTTCTCGTTCTCCTATGAAACTCTGATCTCCTCTGATTTACATAAATTAAAACTAAAAATTACATGAAAAGAAAAACAAAAACCTACACTACAAAGAATGAAAAACTGGACTAATTCCTATCTCTGCATGGTCGTCCCATTTTCAGTGAAAATCCTACCCTTTTATAGGCAAAAACCTAGAGGGGAGAGGTGTGAGAAGATAGTGGAGCAAACGCTCCCCCTAACTCACTAACCAAGCCGCGAAAACGCGACTTTGGCCGCGTTTTCGCGGCCAGGGTGTGGCCAGGTGGCCACACCCACCCGGCTTCTCGATTTGTCTTTATCTTCAGCTTGATTTGCAGTTTAAGTCCGAGATTTTGACGAAATGGCCTTTGATCCTTGGCTTCAACCGATCGATTTGTAGGGATTTGTTCTAACTGATTTTCAACCGATCTGAACCAACCTGATCTGCCCTGATTTACTGAGTTCGAATTAATTCTGATTTAATTTAGAATTTGATGGGCTTTTGGGCTCATTTCTCTTCACTCTCCTTTAGGAATGGGCCTGCAAATAAATTAAACATTTAATTAGGAAAAAGCAGAGTTTATTCTATAGTAAGTATGAGATATGATAATAAATGTGTAATATTAGTGACCAATCAGTTAGCAACCCTACATAAATAATCATAATTTAGGGTACTCTTTAATGCATGGATGATTTTTGCATTAGCCTCTAGATGTTTGCCATTTAAACAATATGAATCTTTAATGGTGGCAAGATAAACACGAATACCTAGGGCTTTGAGGTACATGGACATCTTAACTTTTCAAGTTTGGATGTTAAGTCATACAAGGGAGGTGTCATAAAATTAATGTGTGTGTAAACAAATATTGTGATTAGCTAAAAATGAGGATCTTTAACTCTAGGTTGTTAGACCCAAATCAAGAGCACCAAGCTCTGATACCAATTGAAGTTCACTTAGAGGGAGTGAATAGGTGAATAGCTAATCTAATGATGTATTAATATGAAATTAAAAATAATTTATGCAAATTAAAACTTTTAAGCTAAATACATCAAGTATTGTTAAGAGTGTAGCAAATTCCCGATGAAGGGCTCTGGACTATCTCCTCAAGATTCCTCTAGATAAGAGTTGAGGTGCCGCTATGGCTCTCTTCGTTGAATACAAGTGTGAACAAATAATCCCAAGCATATAACAATAGAGCACAAGATATATCAATCATATAAAGATATAAGCAATATAAGCATGCAAGATATAAACACAAGTGAGCGATAGAGAGAGAGAGCAATCACAAAGACGGGAGATTTGTTTAAAGGTTCGAACACCCTTGCTCTATGTCTCCGCCTTCAACACTATGAAGGATTTTCACTCAAAACGATCCCACCGACCACTCGGTGCCGCAACACCTACAACGAGTTCACACTAGAACTCCTTGGACTCACTAGTCCCTCTCTTATTCCCACAAGAACAACACACACAAGCACACTAGCTTGCTGAGGGCGCACCTCTAATCCGAGCTCCCACTAGAATTCGAAATAACACGAACCCACAAGTTCGCCCCCTCAAATACAAGATATAACACTTGGTGATTTAAACACTTTGATCACCTAAAAATATTCTCATAACAACTCTCCTATAGGATTTATATAGCAATGGGAAGCTCAAGTATATGTGAGAAAAACTAGATAGAATAGTGGAGGAAAAACTCAAGAAATCTCTTTTGAAAACCACTCTTAAAAACTCTCCTTTTGATATGGAAGTTTTAGCTCTAAAACAAGTGGAGATAAACTTAAAAGGGTAGGAAAAACTAGCTTGAAAACTCACTTTAAATCTTATAGAAAACAGTCCAAGGGAACCCCAATTTATAGGCTCCCAAAATATGGCCGTTGGAGGCTAAATCAGTAGCTGACGCTCCTGTCGGTCGACCGCCCGGTCGACCGGCCAACGGTCAGATTTTTGACCGTTGTGCTGCTGGTCGCCCGGGGCCAGATCTAGAGAGCAGAGCTCTCTGGACGGTCGTCCGCCCAGTCGACCGGCCCACCAGCCAAATGGTTGTGCACGTTTGTGCACATAGGTCGACCGGACCGGTCGACCGACTTCTGTCCCGATCGACCGGCAGAAAGCCAGCTCACATTTTTTAGGTATTAAAACTTGGTCTTTTTATCTTTAATAAAATCTCATAAATCCTCATAAATTCTAAAAAAATAAGTTCAATAATATATTTTGATATACAAGCATGTTTGATTGAAAATCAAAACATATTACAAACATTTTGAACTATTTTTGTGGTATAGAAATTTTGGCTTAAACAAAAATCTGTATTTTTCAAAAATAATCTCTAAATTGAAAAATGATTTTTTCAAATCTTCTCCAAATACAAAAACAAGATATTTTAAACATTTTAGAAGTTTAGTGTGTATAGATATGATCCACTACACTTATGAGATGAAATATCTATATTTTTGACATAAGCTCTAAAATAAGTTTTGGTAAATCCAAAACGATATCTTTCTAAACACAAAACTATCTTATGAAAACACATATAAAATTTTGTGTGTGTATGAACTTGAGCAATCCTGGTATCCTTTACATTTTATCTAAAATAAAATCTTAATACTTATAAAACCCGACACAAGTCTCCTGAAAATCTTCTTCTCCTTCTTAACTTGGTCCAAACCTTGATCCAATGAGCTAGACTACTTTTGAGTACTTGATGCAATCTTGATACACGAGCTCTTGAATCAACACGTGCTAGCTCTAAAACTTGACTTAAATCCTTTGTTGAAGCTAAACACCTACAGAGATCTTGATCAAATATCTGAGACTAATTAAACACAAGATCATTAATACTATAACTACATGAGTTAATCATCATCAAAACTAGAGTGATGGGCCTTTGGGCCAACATGATTCCATTATAATTGCTCGCGATTACAATTGAACTTGTTCCCGTAAGATCTCAAAGTGTCGCAACACCTACAAACTTCCTTACTCGTCCCCGCAAGAATATAAACACACGAACCCACAAGCTCGATCGGGGCCGCAATCTCGAACAACTCAATTATAAAGAATGAACACCGGTGATCAACACTTGATCACAAATAAAGCTCTCTTACATCTGAGAAAAGAGAGATTTGAGAATTGAAAAGAACTAAAAATTCTAAAAAAAATCATTTTGAAATCTTGTGAAAAACTTTTTATATAAAACTTCTTATCAAAAACACTCGCTTGTCAATCCTATTTATTAGAGAGAGAGCTAGAGATAAATTCCCAGCATCCAAGCAATAAAAACATTTTAAAAATATTTTAAAACACAATATAGCTATTGTGAATAAACTTGGATATGTTTGAGTATAAAACTAGCCATTATAAGGCAAAACATGCAAGTTTTGACCAAGAGCTGTCGACAGATTTGTTTGGCTGTCGACAGGCGAAGTGGCCTGCACATAAGCAAACTTCATACATCTTTTCGAAAGTCAAAACATTAGAATTTGAGAATAAATATTATGAATAATTTGTAAAGTTTTAAGTTATCTTTCAAATGAAACAAAAATCATATGAATCAGATATTGAATTTGAAAGATATGATCAAAATATTGAAGGGTGTCAAACTAAAAATGTGAAAACTGTTTTTAGTACATAGGCTAATTTAAAAGTAATATTTGATAAATAAAATGTTTGAATCTGGAAATTCCTATTTAGGAATATATCGTAGACATTTAAGTTATCTTTATAATCCAACTTGAATCACATCAAAAAAAGATTATAGTATAAAGTTATGATCAAAATAATAGACATGTGTCAGTGCAAAATAGTCAGTTGAGCTCTCTGTAAATGGCTGTCGACAGGTTTGAATGGACTGTCGACACTCTCGTTGCATAGTCAGTTTTAAAAACAAATTTTGAAGGTTTAAACATCATAATTTAGGAAATATCATAATTTAGAAATGACTATATAGGCCCTTTAAGTTAACTTTGTAATGCAATAAAAATCACATAAATCAAATGTTGGATTAGAAAGGTATGATTAAAATAGTAAAAGGGTGTCATATTGAAAATTATAAAAACTATTTTTATAAGAAATTATTGATAAAAAAACTAAAGTCATGAAGTCAACTCAATAAAATAATAACATTTAACACAATATAAGCACCAATGTATATGGATGAAATCTAATACACGTGTAAATAAATGTAAACTTGTTTTTGATGTAATCTATTCATGAAACTAAAAATAGAATATAAAATGGATTAAATCGAAAATCATACTATTTTGCGTGTGTATGCTTAAGCAATTAAAACTAATCTATTTTTTATAATAATTCTAAACTCAAACACAAGGCATAAGTCTTCTTGTAGATCTTCTCTTCTCTAAGTAGACGTGATACAAATTAGATCTCATAGAGGTAGACTCTATCTTAAATACTTGATGTGATTTTTATACTTGAGATCTTGAATAACCCTGTGTGTGCTTCAAAACTCGACTTTGAGTCTTTTGTTGAAGCTGAACACCAATCTATGATCTTGATTAAACCTGAAACTTATATGTCACAAGATCATTAGTAACTATAACTACATGAGTTAATCATCATCAAAACTAGAGTGATGGACCCTTGTCAACAGGAATCAGGGCAGGGAGTTTTGTGAGGATTGACTTAGAAATAGCACATTTTGTGAGGACTGCGAGACTACGATCATGATCGTAGTCCTCACAAAATCACAAAAATAAGGATTTTGTGAGGACTGCGATCATGATCACAGTCCTCATGAAGACTCAAATATATGTGACATTTTTGTGAATACTATGATCATGGTCACACTTGATCGAGCTCACCTGTGTACAGAAAAATACAAAATTTTAGAACAGTGCTAGGTCCTTAATTCTACCACTGTAGCAAGTGGCTATGCGAGTCGTAATTCATAAGGAGGGACTGCGGTGGAAGCTTTGTGTTTCTTCTTTTAAGTTTACTAAAATAAGTTTAAAAGTTCTTCTCAATTTTGATAAAAGAAAACTAATAAAATTAGGTTAAGTTAAGAAGAAGATGGTAGAAGAAGAGATGGTGATGTTGTTATTGTTTTATTTACAAAAGAAAAGAAAAAACTAAATAAATAGGAGAATGTGGTATTGGAGTGGAATTTTAAACTAATGAATGGGAAGAAATAAAAAGAATATTTACCTCTACCATTATATCATAGTGAAGATTTACCTCAGCATGAAATAAAGTAAGCAGATAGAAAGAGTAACTTGAACGTGGTGCTTGACTAGATCGAGTACGATAAAAAAATTAGAAATCTCTATTGATGTCACTTCAATACAGTTCTCTCTTGAAGAAGGATTACATCAGTGTCACTCTAATTGTAATTCTTCTTCTTCTTCTCTCATGTAACTCTCTCGAACTTAAAATAAAACAAAAATTACATTGAAAAAAAGAAAATAAAAATCTAATCTAAACTAAACTAAAGCTCTCTGCTCATCCTTCTGCCTTTGGAAGATACATGTATTTATACGAAAAATGGGATCAGGGATAGAGTAAAGAGATAGGGTTCAACTGAACAGCTGCAGAAACCCAGCTTGGGCCACATTTTCGTAGCCATATTCTGGCCATTGGGCTAGGGTCTGGGGATCGCTCCTCCGTTGATCTTGGTTTTGTCTTTTTATCCTCTTGGATTTTCAGTTCTGCTTTGGATTTGACGGTGTATCCTTTGATCTTCAGCTCAACCAATGAGGTCTTCAAAAATTCATTTTTACTTGCAGTTTGATTAGTATTATCACATTTGATAGATCTGATCTGCAGATAAGATTGATTTTAGAACATTTGAATTTGAATCAATTCCCTTTCTTTTGAACTTTTAGATTTAATTGGATAAATCTGTCAATCTCTCTCTTTTCTTTCTTAATTACACTTTACATCACTAAACATGAAAATATATTAAATAGCAGAGTTTTATTTAAACATAAATGTAAAAATGTGACACATATGATATGAAAACATGTAATGCAAGTGTATGATTATACCCCCATACTTATCTCCTACTCGTCCTCGAGCAAAACAAAAAGTATAGCTAACCTAACCTAACTCACTGTAACGCCCCGATCCCGCTGATACGGTGTCGTCACTGCAACGTATATACGTAGGTCAGAACTACCCTCCCGTATATACGCTAAGCATCAGTACAGACAAGAATCAGAGTACGAAAGCAGTGGTGCATTATACATTCCAATACATGAGTACAATTACAGAGTTATCACCAGAGGTGATCCGATATTACAATAATATTACATCACCTGATAGGCGCAAATGCGAGAATACAAGGAGCACACAGGAGTAAACAATGAAAGGCACTCACGAGTTCACTATAAGGAAACTCGAGAGGCACACAGGGGCCTGGAAGGACGTGGTAGGCTGGAGATCCACGCTACCGCTGCGCCACTCTGATCAGCAACAGGAAGGATCCACACGCTCCAAGCTCCAAAACCTGGACATGAGAATCCAGGGGAGTCAGATGAAACTCCCCAGGCGAGTGTAATGCAAAAGCCAGGTGGCGAGCCAGGATGAGCACAAGTGTGAATACAACAATTGATATCAAGTACAAAGGATATCAAGTTCAGAAAACAGGGGTTAGAACACAAGTATAGCAGGCATGAACAAGTATATCATAATCATCATAAAACAGGAAATCCGATTACGAGCAAAACCGATTGCACAAGCTTAGGTCACGCTTCCATGAGACTAGTACGTCGAAGGAATAATCCAAACAAGGAAACCCTCATCCATATACCTTTATCTCATATCATCGTAATCAAGCACATACAATCACAAGTCACAAGGTAACCATAACTGGAACACATAACAGGCATAACAGGAGTACATAACGGGAGTCATAACAAGAATCATAACAGGCATCATAATAGGAGTCCAATACAGGTGTCATAACGGGAATCATAACAAGAGTCATATCAGGAATCATAACAGGCATAACAGGGATCATAACAAGAATCATGACAGGCACTTATTATTACTCGTCTGACCCATATATCTGGGTATGTGTCCGGGTGTATACCCCAACACACATACATCCATATATAAGCAAGGCGAGGGTTGTTAACGGAAGCAGATGGAGAACTGATAGCGCTTCTTATAGTAATTCCCATACACCTAGGACCAGTTTGGAGGCCCTAAGTCCCCCTAACACGAATCTCCTGTGGGCCCAAAGTCCCACTAACACGTACCGCTATGATTTTTATATTCCTTTACTATAAGCAAGATATCATTCCGGCATCCATCACTTCCTCCCATTCCCCGTGCAAGTGGTCCTTTTTATGGCTTATCACGATTATCAGATTACGGGAATAACAGGTCATAACAGGAATAGCCCTACAGATTCAAGAGGTGGCCCCCACAGATTCAAGAGGTGGCCCCCACCGAGTATGGTGTGGCACTTTGTTCCATGTGGCACTTTGTTCTGAGGGGATGGATTCTAGAGGTGGCCCCCACAGATTCAAGAGGTGGCCCCCACCGAGTGGTGTGGCACTTTGTTCCATGTGGCACTTAGTTCCATACACAATAACAAGGCAAGATTCCCGTAAACATGATAATCACAAGTCAAGTAGATCATGCTGGGTGTTGAGTGATAGCATGACAGGATGGTGATATTAGGCAGGTGACAAGTCATGAAAATATCATAACAAATAATACCAGTCCCGAGGATAAAGTCCATATTCAAGGAAGTGATCAATCACAGCAGTTAGCTAAAGATAGTCGACTAGGGATTCATGGGTAGTCGACTAAGCAAGGAGTTAGTCGACTATAACAAAGAGACAAGTCGACTAGCTAGGCTGCGTTTGGGAAAGCTGCGTTTCAGAGAAACGGCGCGTCTCTAGAAAGTGGCGCGTCTCAGGGAAGGGGCGCGTCTCAGGGAAGTGGCGCGTCTCAGGGAAGGGGCGCGTCTCAGGGAAGTGGCGCGTCTCAGGGAAGGGGCGCGTCTCAAAGAGCCGCGTTTCAAGGGAGCTGCGTTAGTCGACTTGGAACAGTGGGTAGTCGACTTAGAGAAGTCTGCGTTTCAGAGAACCGCGTCTTCAGAAGAGGGTTAGTCGACTAGACGCGAAGGGCAAGTCGACTAGAATTACTGCGTTTCCAAGAAGGGCGCGTTTCAGAAAAGGTTAGTCGACTAGGAGGATTAGTTAGTCAACTTAACAGGGCTGCGTCTCAAGAAATGGAGTTGCGTATCAGGGGGTTAGTCGACTTATGAATTGGGCAAGTTGACTAATACTGTAAAACAGTGAGCAGAACTGACTTTTAAGAGTTGTGATCTTATGTTGATAAACTACAAGTTAATCAAGTCCTTGGCGAGGAAAAACACTCGCGTAAGAAGGCAAGCGGATACGAGATTACTCGCCTAACAAGATCTTTGCTGCGTCCAACGAAGGGAAGCTCGGTCCCAATCCAAAAGGAGGGCACCGACCCTAAGTTTTGCCGCCGGAGAAGAAACACGGCCCCAATCCAAAAGGAGTGGCCGGTTCCAAGTTTGTCAACGGAGAAGAACGCGGCCAAAATCCCAAGGAGTGGCCGGTCTCACAAAGTGATGGAGAGAGGTTGAAGGTGGTGTACTTGGTGGTGGTTAAAGTGGTGTATATGGAGGTGGAGATGGTGGACAAAGGAAGCAAGAGGAGGAGCTCTCTCTCTTGGTGGCTTCTCTGTTGGCTGCAGGAAGCAAGGAAGAAGAAGAGAAGAAGTAAAATGAAGAAAGAAAGAAGGAGAGGGGTATTTATAGGATTTGGGTTTGTGAAGTGATGCAAATAAATAAAGGTGAGGGGGTTTTTGTAAAATGGGGAGATTTGATGTCTCTTGGCCATTTGGCCGGTTGTGATGAAGAGAAATGAGTGGGGTGTCTTGGAAATGATGTTTTGGAAGGGAAGAATTAAATGAAGAGAGAGAAAAAGGAATTTAATGATGTTCACCACATAAAAGAAACCAAGGTGATTCCTTGTGTTTCTCTTGTTCAAAACGCAGCACACTTCCTGCGTTTAGGCAAAAAGGTTCAAACGCGGGAATTAAGCCGCGTTTAAGGAAAAGCCAAAAGCTGCGTTTCATAGAGGAGAGAGAAAATCATGATAATTGGTGGGATTTGACCTGAAGTGCATTAAATGCGGAATGGGGAGGATCTTCATAATAAATGCAGAATCCCAGGTAGGTGAGATCTGCGTTTGAGGAAGGAGAGAGAAAATGGGGAAAAGACAAAGTGGAATATATGGGACAATCTCCTCGGTATCTGGGAAAACACCGGAAAAGCCCAAAAATGAAATAGCTCGGAAAGCTTCCCAAAAATTCTCAAAAATCATAAATATTATAAAATGATTTTTGGTGAAATCGGTTTTCAAAGATTCAATCTTATTTTCAAGATAAAAATCATAAGGTCAACCGTCAATCTCGATCTACACCGGATTGGCCGTGTTTTCAATAAATTCAGGAAAATCCCAGAAAATGTATTCAGATAGAAAATATGATTTTGAGAAATAATGTCTAAAGGCATATTTAGAAATTCCAAACCGTTTGTAAATTAAAAATCTGGGAGTCGGTCAACGATACTGGCCGATACCGGTTTTGAAGATTTTCAACTTAATTCCGGAAAATTCCAGAAAATCACATAAAATCTAGAATATTGGAAAACGATGTTTAAAACTGAAATCGGTCAAATCGGAATACCAGAATGTCCAAACCGAGCAATACTCTGGGATCGGGCCTTCGGTTCAAACTAAGGTTGACTCCGAATCCACGAATCCAAATCCAAGACAAAACGATCACGTAAACACGCATAATACAAAATAAATACGGGAAGTAAATCAAAAATACGGTCGAGAAATCTGAATACGCAACTAAGTACGTATTCCGGAAGCGGGGTGTTACAATCCATCCTCCTTACAAAAAATTGCGTCCTCGCAATTTCGTTAAGGGGTAAATTGATCACAAGGAGGACAAAGGCTGGAATAAAGGCTTCATAAAACCAAAACAGGGTTAGGATGAACATAAGAAGGACCAGGATGGACAATGAGAACAGGATAAGGAGGAATATCCACGAAGGATTACCAACTCAAAATACAAAAGGTCAGGGGGTTGCTGTTACAGTGACATCCTCAAGGTTCCTGCTCCAGATACTGAGCTTCATACTCCGCTGCTGCTTCGTCTGATACCTCTGTCGCCATGTTGTGAACTTGGCCTCTGCCATAATCTGCTCTGGGTCTTGCTCCTCTCTGTACTTGATCATACTGCTGGGGTGGAAATGGAGCTCTTCGATCAACGGGTTCTGGGTTCCTCCTTAGTGGTGGAACTGGAAGTGCTGGGGCTGGAAGTGCTGGTCTAACTGGTGCCATAAGTCCAAACTTTCTGTGCGGGCAATCCCTTAGCGCATGTCTCCCTGTCCCGCATGCCAAACATAGTCCATTGGCCATTCGACAATCTCTCCTATAATGTCCAGGCTTGTGGCAGAAATTGCATATAATCTGAGGAAAAGGAGGTTGGAAAGGTCGCTTGATCATCGGACCATGGGTTGCCCTAGCTGCATCTTCCTCATTCGTCAACTGAAAAGGTCTCTTCGCTGTCTTGTTCTGCACCTGGTTCTCATTCTTCTTCTCCAGTCCTCGTTCCACTTCTCGGGCAATGGAGAGAACCTGAGAGTATGTCTTCAGCTGTTGAGGAATAAGGAACATTTGGACATCCATCTTTAGCCCTTGCTGAAATCGGCTAGCCCGCTTTTCTTCGTCTGACACCATGTAGGGAGCAAATCTGCTGAGCCTCAAGAATTCAGCAGCATATTCATCCACTGACCGGTTCCGTTGCTGTAGCCGGATGAATTGTTCTTCCATTTCCTTCTGAGCTGTTGCCGGGAAGAATCTCTCATAGAAACCCTTTGAGAATTGATCCCATGTGATGGGTTTCTCCAGTGTTGCTTCTTCAGCTAGCCACCAGGTTCTGGCCACATCTCTCAGCTGTATCTTGGCAACCTCCACTTGGTTCTCATCCGGGACTCGGGCCGCCTTCAAAAGATCTGTTGTGTCTATCAGCCACTGTTCTGCATCCAGAGGCTTCTCTGTTCCTGAAAATACTGCCGGTTGTAATCTCCTGAAGTCTGACACGTTGCCTGGCCTCTGTTCTCGAGGTGCAACTAACAGTCCCTGACGCAAAAGCTCTGTCTGCTGTTGCTGACTCTGCATCATCCCTTGAAGTATCCTCATCATACCATCACTGTCTCTGTTGGGTCCATCTTGAGAGACATTAGGGCCATTGCGTGTTCCCCGTCTTTCCATATTTGAGTTGGTTGGAATGGGTAGCAAGAAGAAACTGGAAGGTAAAAGATTGAAGGGCTCAGGATACAAGGAATGGATCAGAAGAAAGAGAAAGATAACTCTGCACTTGTAGTTGGATTGTATAACCAAGACTCATGCATTCCAGTTGCAAATTTCATTACCATTAATTTGCCCTCTGGACGTACTGAAGATGTTTAGAGCCTAAGCTCTGATACCATCCTGTAACGCCCCGATCTCGCTGATACGGGGTCGTCACTGCAACGTATATACGTAGGTCAGAACTACCCTCCCGTATATACGCTAAGCATCAGTACAGACAAGAATCAGAGTACGAAAGCAGTGGTGCATTATACATTCCAATACATGAGTACAATTACAGAGTTATCACCAGAGGTGATCTGATATTACAATAATATTACATCACCTGATAGGCGCAAATGCGAGAATACAAGGAGCACACAGGAGTAAACAATGAAAGGCACTCACGAGTTCACTATAAGGAAACTCGAGAGGCACACAGGGGCCTGGAAGGACGTGGTAGGCTGGAGATCCACGCTACCGCTGCGCCACTCTGATCAGCAACAGGAAGGATCCACACGCTCCAAGCTCCAAAACCTGGACATGAGAATCCAGGGGAGTCAGATGAAACTCCCCAGGCGAGTGTAATGCAAAAGCCAGGTGGCGAGCCAGGATGAGCACAAGTGTGAATACAACAATTGATATCAAGTACAAAGGATATCAAGTTCAGAAAACAGGGGTTAGAACACAAGTATAGCAGGCATGAACAAGTATATCATAATCATCATAAAACAGGAAATCCGATTACGAGCAAAACCGATTGCACAAGCTTAGGTCACGCTTCCATGAGACTAGTACGTCGAAGGAATAATCCAAACAAGGAAACCCTCATCCATATACCTTTATTTCATATCATCGTAATCAAGCACATACAATCACAAGTCACAAGGTAACCATAACTGGAACACATAACAGGCATAACAGGAGTACATAACGGGAGTCATAACAAGAATCATAACAGGCATCATAATAGGAGTCCAATACAGGTGTCATAACGGGAATCATAACAAGAGTCATATCAGGAATCATAACAGGCATAACAGGGATCATAACAAGAATCATGACAGGCACTTATTATTACTCGTCTGACCCATATATCTGGGTATGTGTCCGGGTGTATACCCCAACACACATACATCCATATATAAGCAAGGCGAGGGTTGTTAACGGAAGCAGATGGAGAACTGATAGCGCTTCTTATAGTAATTCCCATACACCTGGGACCAGTTTGGAGGCCCTAAGTCCCCCTAACACGAATCTCCTGTGGGCCCAAAGTCCCACTAACACGTATATCTGGGTATGTGTCCGGGTGTATACCCCAACACACATACATCCATATATAAGCAAGGCGAGGGTTGTTAACGGAAGCAGATGGAGAACTGATAGCGCTTCTTATAGTAATTCCCATACACCTGGGACCAGTTTGGAGGCCCTAAGTCCCCCTAACACGAATCTCCTGTGGGCCCAAAGTCCCACTAACACGTACCGCCATGATTTTTATATTCCTTTACTATAAGCAAGATATCATTCCGGCATCCATCACTTCCTCCCATTCCCCGTGCAAGTGGTCCTTTTTATGGCTTATCACGATTATCAGATTACGGGAATAACAGGTCATAACAGGAATAGCCCTACAGATTCAAGAGGTGGCCCCCACAGATTCAAGAGGTGGCCCCCACCGAGTATGGTGTGGCACTTTGTTCCATGTGGCACTTTGTTCTGAGGGGATGGATTCTAGAGGTGGCCCCCACAGATTCAAGAGGTGGCCCCCACCGAGTGGTGTGGCACTTTGTTCCATGTGGCACTTAGTTCCATACACAATAACAAGGCAAGATTCCCGTAAACATGATAATCACAAGTCAAGTAGATCATGCTGGGTGTTGAGTGATAGCATGACAGGATGGTGATATTAGGCAGGTGACAAGTCATGAAAATATCATAACAAATAATACCAGTCCCGAGGATAAAGTCCATATTCAAGGAAGTGATCAATCACAGCAGTTAGCTAAAGATAGTCGACTAGGGATTCATGGGTAGTCGACTAAGCAAGGAGTTAGTCGACTATAACAAAGAGACAAGTCGACTAGCTAGGCTGCGTTTGGGAAAGCTGCGTTTCAGAGAAACGGCGCGTCTCTAGAAAGTGGCGCGTCTCAGGGAAGTGGCGCGTCTCAGGGAAGTGGCGCGTCTCAGGGAAGGGGCGCGTCTCAGGGAAGTGGCGCGTCTCAGGGAAGGGGCGCGTCTCAAAGAGCCGCGTTTCAAGGGAGCTGCGTTAGTCGACTTGGAACAGTGGGTAGTCGACTTAGAGAAGTCTACGTTTCAGAGAACCGCGTCTTCAGAAGAGGGTTAGTCGACTAGACGCGAAGGGCAAGTCGACTAGAATTACTGCGTTTCCAAGAAGGGCGCGTTTCAGAAAAGGTTAGTCGACTAGGAGGATTAGTTAGTCGACTTAACAGGGCTGCGTCTCAAGAAATGGAGTTGCGTATCAGGGGGTTAGTCGACTTATGAATTGGGCAAGTTGACTAATACTGTAAAACAGTGAGCAGAACTGACTTTTAAGAGTTGTGATCTTATGTTGATAAACTACAAGTTAATCAAGTCCTTGGCGAGGAAAAACACTCGCGTAAGAAGGCAAGCGGATACGAGATTACTCGCCTAACAAGATCTTTGCTGCGTCCAACGAAGGGAAGCTCGGTCCCAATCCAAAAGGAGGGCACCGACCCTAAGTTTTGCCGCCGGAGAAGAAACACGGCCCCAATCCAAAAGGAGTGGCCGGTTCCAAGTTTGTCAACGGAGAAGAACGCGGCCAAAATCTCAAGGAGTGGCCGGTCTCACAAAGTGATGGAGAGAGGTTGAAGGTGGTGTACTTGGTGGTGGTTAAAGTGGTGTATATGGAGGTGGAGATGGTGGACAAAGGAAGCAAGAGGAGGAGCTCTCTCTCTTGGTGGCTTCTCTGTTGGCTGCAGGAAGCAAGGAAGAAGAAGAGAAGAAGTAAAATGAAGAAAGAAAGAAGGAGAGGGGTATTTATAGGATTTGGGTTTGTGAAGTGATGCAAATAAATAAAGGTGAGGGGGTTTTTGTAAAATGGGGAGATTTGATGTCTCTTGGCCATTTGGCCGGTTGTGATGAAGAGAAATGAGTGGGGTGTCTTGGAAATGATGTTTTGGAAGGGAAGAATTAAATGAAGAGAGAGAAAAGGAATTTAATGATGTTCACCACATAAAAGAAACCAAGGTGATTCCTTGCGTTTCTCTTGTTCAAAACGCAGCACACTTCCTGCGTTTAGGCAAAAAGATTCAAACGCGGGAATTAAGCCGCGTTTAAGGAAAAGCCAAAAGCTGCGTTTCATAGAGGAGAGAGAAAATCATGATAATTGGTGGGATTTGACCTGAAGTGCATTAAATGCGGAATGGGGAGGATCTTCACAATAAATGCAGAATCCCAGGTAGGTGAGATCTGCGTTTGAGGAAGGAGAGAGAAAATGGGGAAAAGACAAAGTGGAATATATGGGACAATCTCCTCGGTATCTGGGAAAACACCGGAAAAGCCCAAAAATGAAATAGCTCGGAAAGCTTCCCAAAAATTCTCAAAAATCATAAATATTATAAAATGATTTTTGGTGAAATTAGTTTTCAAAGATTCAATCTTATTTTCAAGATAAAAATCATAAGGTCAACCGTCAATCTCGATCTACACCGGATTGGCCGTGTTTTCAATAAATTCAGGAAAATCCCAAAAAATGTATTCAGATAGAAAATATGATTTTGAGAAATAATGTCTAAAAGCACATTTAGAAATTCCAAACCGTTTGTAAATTAAAAATCCGGGAGTCGGTCAACGATATTGGCCGATACCGGTTTTGAAGATTTTCAACTTAATTCCGGAAAATTCCAGAAAATCACATAAAATTTAGAATATTGGAAAACGATGTTTAAAACTGAAATCGATCAAATTGGAATACCAGAATGTCCAAACCGAGCAATACTCTGGGATCGGGCCTTCGGTTCAAACTAAGGTTGACTCCGAATCCACGAATCCAAATCCAAGACAAAACGATCACGTAAACACGCATAATACAAAATAAATACGGGAAGTAAATCAAAAATACGGTCAAGAAATCTGAATACGCAACTAAGTACGTATTCCGGAAGCGGGGTGTTACACTCACTTTCGTAGGAGTCACGGTTGCACTTAGCACGTGCAACAAGCCTTTAAACCTCTAGGTTATCCGTAGAGGACGAGTGTTATCTCGTGAGGGTTTTTAGTGGATTGTACCCACAAAATCCATAAATAAAGAAAAACAAAGTGTTAGTATTTTTGAAAATGCATTTTAAAGAAAAAAATTTGAAGTGTTAATGTAAAAATTCATGTAATTTATAAGTTATAAGATTATCAAAACTTAGTCATTACTAAACTTAGTCTTTCTTCAAAAACTTATTTTCAATCAAGATAAGGATTAAAATTGAATTTCTCATCTAGTCTATTATTTTACTCTAAATCATATGCACCTTGTGACCATGAAAATTTGACTTGGGATTCTTCAACTCTAACTCTTATGGCTTATTTTTTTACATTTATGGCAGTAATATCTCTTAGCATTATTAGGCTTTCTAATTCACTCATGAATGAGCCTTAATCGGTGACTCTCAAACCGGACGATTTTAGGGCACTGGGTGAGAAAACACCCAAAGAACTTAGGACTCCAGCAAATAAGGCCACAAACTAAAGATTTTATTTATATGAACCGTTTTTAGGTGTGAATACTTATGCTTTATGAGGCACAAATTCCCAGCTTAATCAGATGATATATATATGTACGTATGTATGTGTGTGTATATATATATGTATGTGTGTGTGTGTATATATATATGTATGTGTGTATATATATATATATGTATGTGTATATATATATAAACCCTCGGTTCCAGTCACCAATATTTTTCAGTAGTGGTCGGTATGGTATATATACCTATTCTGATGGTCTAAACTAAGTCTACTTTAACTCTAATAAAATTTTCTATTATTTCAGTTTTTTCTTTATTTTTTCAAAAATTTTCTAATTTAATTGAAGATTCTCGAAATTCATGACCCATCTGTATCGCTATACGACTTCTGAATTTTTAATTTGCAATCAGAGATGAATTTTGTGAATCTGATTTTTCAATAATATTTAAAATAATATTTGCTATTTTTAAGAATTTTTCCAAATTAAATAGGAATTTAATTGAGTTAAGAAAAGGCAAAAATAAAAATAAATAAAAATAAATAAAAAGTAAAAAAATTATTTGTAGCCACTAGGTTTTGAGCCTTGGAGGGTTAAGAAAGAATGTAATGAGTTAACCATGATGCCACATTAGCGTGTAGTTTAAAAGCGCAAACCAATTTATTTAAACATTTATTTAACTCCCTTTATCCCCTCCAACTTCCACCACTCTCTTTAACTTCTCCCTCACTTTCTCCCCCTCATTCCCACTCACGCAAACTGAACCCACTACTCCTTCTACGTAGCCTAACTCTCAGGGGTGGCTCAGGGTGTGTGTGGTGCCTATAAAAGTCGTATCTCACCTTCTCAAGTCATTTGCAAAACCGAATCTTCTCTCCCTTTTCTCACTGCTCTCTTTTTCTCTCCCGAATCTTTAAAGTGTTGGTTGAGGAGAAGAACATTCAGACTGAAGGGAAGTATTCCAGGTAAATTATTTTGCATTTTTGTTGGTTTAAGTCGAAAACGTAGTATGCATTACATTTTAACTTTAATTTCACCATGAAAAACATATGCTAAAATCTTAATAAAAATATTCCGAGATACCCTAGATATACATCCTACTTATAATGATTTTTATTATATTTTACAAATTTTTATTATAGCAAAAAAATAGGGCTCTCGGCTTTTGGTTGAGAGTAGTAGAGTTGCTCTCGGCCAGAGCCCCGGCTAGGCCAGTCTGGACTGGACCGGGTCGAGCCAGGTCTGGCCAGACCAGGCTGACCTGGTCGGGCCCAGAATCATCTGGGTCTGTGCCCAGCACAGACCCAGTTTGGGTATGTGAATTAAACACCCGGGTTCGGGTCTATAACCCGGCCTAATATAAAAAAAATTTTACAGAAAGATAAAAAGAAAAAGAGAAAAAAAGAAAATAAAAGAAAATAAATTTAGAATATTTACTGTAGTAGACCCAGACTCAAACCCATTATTGCAGCAGACTCGTTACTGTGGAAACAGACCCGTTAAGCCTTTTATTGATTTTTTATTGATTTTTAGAGTATTTTAATTCATAAAAATTTGAAATAAACTCAGAAAATTCCAGAAAATTCTCAGAAAATCATAAACTAAATTTGGGACTCTATAAAATTATTTTGAGTGTAATATTACTTAGAATAACATTTTATTTTAAAAATTATCAATAAATTTCTAAATAGCATAAAAATATAAAATTCATAATTCAATAATATGTAAACATTTTACATATATTTATTAGTTGATACATGTATTTTATCATGAAATTATATTTTTAAATAGTTGCTAAATTTTAGAAATTGAATTATTTGGAAATATTAACTAACTAAAATTATAATAAATAGTAAAAATTATATGCTCATTCAACTTATCAGTAAATAAATAACATGTCAAGTCTCCAATTAATTCACACATTATTTAGGCTACGCATCTTACCCAGAGCCGATTGCAATTACGAAAATTCAGATTCCAACGACATCAGGTAAGTACATATACTTTCTCTCTCCTCTGCGTTTCTTTATTAGTTTATAAATTTCTTTCCGATCTCGATTCCCATATCCTACCCTGATCATTTGTATTGTAAGACATGCATGCATAGGATGTTTGTTACATAAGTGATCATTCAGGTATAACTATAAATTAGTAAACATTGTACAAGTAAGTTGATGTCACCCTATATCATGATTATTATTTTATAATTATGTCTACATCCTAAAACACTGGCATAACTTATACATTTGTCACTCGATGTTGTCACCATTTTTCATTTTCCTAAAATTTTGATATGCATTGTAATCACTATTTGACACTGATACTGATCCCTAATCCTGTCACGCTGAGTCACACATTATCTTACACTTATATTGATTAATAAAATTATTCAAGTCGGGGTTACTAAGGGAGACTGTCGGGGTTACTAGGGGAGACTATAGCAGAAAAAATTCAGGGAGGTATCCTTGAAAGGGAGACCTCTTGTAGGTTTGGATGCCATACGTGATCTTGTTATTTATGCGCGCTCCTGTTATTATATGTTACATGATACCTGAGTACAGTGAACTGTTTCTCCCTGCTATCAGGATCCACTAACACATCACTTATTTGATATTTAATTGTCCTGTGAGATGGGGCACAAGATGGCTGCATTAATTAGGATAATGAAACATACTAGACTTAGAATTATCATTTGTGACATAGATAATCTTGACACATGATGTTCCTAAACTTGCCATATTGTTCTTAACTTGTGATCTTGTGTTCTTGTCACCTGATGATTATGATAAATGACACTACTCATCCAGGGTGCTTCATGCTCATTATATACATGTCATAGTATACATACATGATCTTATTTCACATGATCTAGTATTTTGTTACTCTCGCTGGTATCTTACCTGTCAGTTTATATTACCATCAGATTTATTATTCATTCATTCCAGTGCTCTACTTATATTGCCCATTTATTTTCACATTTTCATATTGTTATTTTCTCTTCTCATGTGTGTACTGAAAAAACACCTAGAGGGGGGGTGAATAGGTGTAAGTGCTAATCTAGAACTAAATGCAAAACTAAGTGCGCTAAATGCGGAAGCTAATGCAAATCTTGCACAAACTTAATACAACACAACAAGTGTAGCCGAATTCCCCGTGAAGGGCTCTGGACTAACTCCTCTTGATTCCCTTGAATGGGTTGAGGTGCTATGTGAAGCTCTTGTTGGTTAAGTATAAGTTAGGCACACATACAATCAAGCCAAGCATATAAGGATGAATAGCAATATGAAATAATGCAAGGCAATACAAGCAATGAATGATATGACAATATGAATGAATGATGCTTTGCACAAATGTAAAGAGAGAGTTTAGAGACAAGTGGATCAAACGCAAACACAAGATATGTTTCGAGGTTCGAGCACCTTGCTCTACATCCCCGCCTACACCACCGTGTAGGATTTCCAATCCACTATAACGTCTACCGAGGACTCCCACCGAGGGAACCTTCACCGAGAAGGATTTTTACAACAAGGGAGTACCGAACTCCTCTCTCAAACAACCACCTCACAATCGAGGGGTAGGCCCGTAGCCAAACAATAACCAACAAACACCTCTACCGAAGAGGGTTTACAAACCAACTCCACCTCTCACTAGAGGGAGCAAACAAATCACCCGATCACCTCTACCAAAGAGGGATACACAAAGAACAAGGGTGTTTACAACAAGTGGTTTCTTTCAACCACAAACCAAACTCTCTTTCTTTTTCTCTTTTCCACAAAACAAAGGATCCTAATAGATTAGGATAGATGATAGCTCAAGTGTGGAAACTAGGTGTTTGGAAAACAAGCAACAAAGAAAAACACTTGAAAAAATTCTTGCAAAAGATATAGAATGAAAACCAAGACAAATCTCCCAAATACTCTTTTCTTTGATTTTTCAAAAACCTAAAACAAATAAGATGAATTCTTTTTGGCCCAAAAATACTTTTGAAATCTTTTAAAACACTTCAGAAAACTGAGAATTTTTGCTCTTGAAAATCTTGGTGAAAACCTCAAACAAATGGGGTATTTATAGCCCCATCAGAAAACTAGCCGTTAGGCTGATGTGGCAGCCTGACAGGCTGACGGTCGACCGGCCCGGTCGACCGCCAACGGTCAGAAATGTGACCGTTGGGCAACCACGGTCGACCGGCCCGGTCGACCCAAACAAACAGAGAGCACTGCTCTCAGACCGGTCGACCGTCCGGGTCGACCGTCCCAAAGCTGCCAAACGTGCACAGATTTGTGCACGTCGGTCGACCGACTTCAGCCAAGTCAACTAGGTCAGGTTGACTAGTCGACTGATTGAAGCCTGGAACAGGAATCTGCGTCAGAAAAACTGGGAAAAATATTTTATAAAAATCTTTTATCTTTTCTGAAAATCCCATAAAACTTGTTTTAACATTTTGTATTGAAACACAAACCTGTGATAAAAATTTCAAGACATATATCAGTCATATCAATTCATTTTTGAGTCTTGCAAATTTTATCAAAAACAAAACTTGTATTTTTATCAAACTTGAATTTTTCAATACATGAACAGGATATCAAAATAAGTTTGTTTAGCAAGTTAAACCATGTATGTATATCTAGAATACATCTAATATACATAGAAATAAAGTAAACTTATTTTGATCTACTATTCATGAAAACGTGTGTGTTTTGTGCACTTGAGCATATCAACTATACTAAGCTTTACAAATGGATCTAAAACACACTAACTAAACTATGGATACCTAAGTCTTCTTGGTGATCTTCATCTTCAAGTTGACTTGCTCCAAAACTCCATCCATGGGCTAGGCAATGTGTGATCATAAAGCTTTGGCCCTGGAATCATCATGAAAAGCTTCTAAACACCTTTGTTGAAGCTAATCACCAACTAATATCTTGCTAATGATCTGAAACTTAAACAACACAAGATTATTAGTAAACATAACTACATGAGTTAATCATCATCAAAACTAGGGTGGAAGGCCTTTGGGCCAACAATCTCCCCCTTTTTGATGATGACAAAACTCATGGAGTTATATATGCATGGATTAAATTTAAGCTTCAAAGAAGCTCCCCCTTAACTCATGCATAAACAAATAGATAAAAGATATGCAATGAATGTACACAAATATGTATGCATCAACATGCATAAAAACATATTCTAGAAGCTCTAGTTACCAATTAAATTAATAAAGCATTAACAAAAACACTAGATGCTCTAGATACCAAATAAAACTTAATATATGCAAAAACATAAGTATGCATATATATAAGCCAAATTATTCTCCCCCTTTTTGTCAATCATCAACAAAGGGGTAAACAATCAAAACAATAAAATGAGGGGTAAAAATCTTTCTCCCCCTTTCTGTCAATCAAAACAATACAAACAATGTTCTCCCCCTTTTTGTCTAAAAACAAAAACAAGGTCAATAAGGGGTGACAATCAATTTGGATATCAATTGAAAATATGTCAATGAAGCATCTTGATACCAATTGAAAGTAAACAAAGATCAATAAATGTTATATGCTATATACATTCATGAAGAGGAAGACGCTAAGTTAGCTTCCCTACACATATGCATTACATGAAAGAGGGATGTTAAGCCCTAATTCACATAACACACATTATGTAATGCATAAGAGGAGATGTGAAGCTCCCCCTACACACGTGTACCACATAAAGAAGAGATGTTAAGCTCTTCAATACACAATACACTCAACATGAATCTATATGTAGAAGAGATGTTAAGCTCTCCTTGCATATAGTCAATACAAATCAAAAACTTTTGTATTTTACTTTAAACAAAAAATTTTTAGATACCAATTTACAACACAACACATCTTGATATCAAAAGATAGTATTTTTCTTTTAAGAATATGATATCAATTTAAACTTTTTATTTTCTTATCATAAAGCAAGGGAGTGGAAATACAAATACCAATTGAAATATGAAAATCGAATTTTCTCCCCCTTTATGGAATACCAACAAAAACAATGCGTAGGCTTGAAATAAGATACCAATTGAAAACTAAATCAATTGAAATAAAGTTGAAGCTCAAGGTGTTGGGTTATGCTAGAGCTTGAGTAAACAAAAACTAAAATTTGTGATATTTTTGAACACAAATAAAACATATATGTATGAAAATTAGATACCAATAGAAATTGATACCATTGAAATTGAAGCATGCATACATAAACAAATATATGAGTATACCAAAAATGTCAAAATTGATACCAATTGAAAGAGTTCAATGATACCAATTGAATCAACAATAATAATCAAGTGTATATCTCATCTAATTTACCACCCAATCATGGTTCAAGTTTTAAATGATTTTCACTTGTAAAGCATACATGAACATTATCTCCCTTCCAACCGCCCTTAAAGGGTAGGGGTTTCAAAAATAGGTTTAAAAATAGAGTACGTTTGAAAAACTCTACCAAAAGAAGAATACGAACTAGTTAAAATGAAAATTTTTGTTAACTAGTACGAAATCCTTCAAGCAAGGAATAAGCAAAAAAAAATTATTTTTCATGAAATAAGAAATCCACATGAAATTCAACACTCTAAGCCAATTAAGCATAAATATGACTCATGAAAACAAAACATGAGCAAGCAATAAATGTGAGTGTACTAATAAAGTGTGAATATCATAATCATGAAAATTTTTCATTAAGCTCAATTATTCCTTAAACATGAAAACATGAAAACATAAAAATCATCTAAACTATTTAATCTTCAAGGCATATGTATGTCTAATACAAACTAAAGTATACATACATATCCAAAACATAAAGAGTCCACAAATGTATATGCATGAAGGCACGTGACTCAAAAGGATAATCATGTATATCTAATAGTTTGGACAAGATAGACATATACATGAAGTTAAACAATTAAACACAAAATCAAGAAAAACTAAATCTTCATCAAAACAAATTTCATTTCATGGTATATGTATGAATTGTCAACACAATAAGTATTCATACATATCTCTAAACACAATTGAGTCCATATATATAGATTTGCATGAAAGGCAAATGACTCAAAGGGTATACATGTATATCTTAAAGTTTGGCAATACAAACATATACATGAAGTGAAAACTCATAAAACAAATCCAAAAATGGAATACAAGTTTGAAATGTATGAATCATCAAAACTAGACTATACTAGCACATCTAATGGGTTCAAATAAGCAATCAAGCTCAACATATATAGATTTATTTGTGGCCCACTATATGCACGAGTATATAACTAGTCTTAATGAAAACTCACATCTAAACATATATTCAAAACATGAAGCATCAAAAACAAATATAAAAATCATCATGATAAAACTAAGACATGATTACTATGTGAATTCACATGTATTAGATTCATGATGTACATTATAGCTTAAACAAAAGTGAGAATACTAAGAATGGGTTCATATAAGCATGTGTGTCTCAAATACTATACATGTATGTCAAGGATCTAATAAACATGGTATTTACATACTAATCCATAGACATCAAAAACATGCTATAAACAATAAAATGGAAAGCATGTAAACAATAAATGAGAGTAAAGGATTGTTACCAAAACGAAGAAGCAACTTTCCTTGTCTCCAAAACGTGGTGGTCCTCTCCACCAAACACTTCCCTTGAAAGTGATGCATCCAATTGATTTCCTTTTAAGCACGGAACGCATCCACTCCAAGGTGTCATCACTCTCACGTCATGTGAGAGCCCACACCTACATCAAAAATAATAGGAGGGGTGATCTTTGGTACCCATACTCTTTTGGGTCCATGGGGGTTAGTACCTTCTCTAACCCAAACAAACTTCTTTGCTAAATTTATATTATGTAATCTATCAAAGCAAAATTTAGCAAGGTGGCCCTTACGTCCACAATGTGTACAAGTGTACACATGAGCATACCTATGGTGATGGGTGTGTCCGTGAGAAGCATGTGTATGCCGTGGAGGGTGTGCATGCATAAAAGTTGGAACTTGTTTCTTTCGAACCAAGGATTCCAAGCGTGTGTGGTTCATGGCACATTGGCTCATAGTGGAGCCCAAACAATCTACTCTCTTCTTTAACATACAAATATCATAATTAATCTTAAAAGAAGAGGTATATGCATTAGGTAGACTAGATGAAGAAGCTACACTAGCATGGCAAACATGTGCATCAATCTTATTTTGTAAAACAACATTTTTCTTTAAACAAACATCTAAATCATTAGAAATAGAAATTATTTTATTTTCAAAGCAACATTCTCTTTTAAAACAAAATCAACTTTAGAAGATAAATTTTCATTTTTCTTCAAAATTGCATGGCAATCATTTTTAGATTTTAAAAATTCATTTTCTTTAAGTGCAAGTTCAAGTTGAGATTTTAATGAATCCCTTTCATTATAGACCTCAACCTTCTCTTGCAAAACACAATCAAGTCTAGAATGTAAACTTTTATTTTCTTTTTCAATTTCTAGACTTTCTTTTTCAAAATCTTATATTTTTCAATCAATTTTTCACACACAATAGATAGTTCTTCATTCAAAGCATGGGGATCAATATTCTCATTACATGAAGAACTAGCACTATCATCACAATCTAAGTGGGGTTCCGAATGTACCTCAAGGGAGTCATTCCCTTGGACCATATAGCATTGTTGTGGTTCGGATTCTCCACTAGATTCCTCCGGTTGATTTGGCAATAGAAACTCGGAGGTGGTGGTTGTTGTCAATTTGTTCCACACTACAAAAGCGGAATCAATATTAGAAACATGTATAAGATATTCCTTTGAAAGCGTGCTTCTAATGGCCTCAAGGGCTTGTGCATTGGCCCCATATGAATGCGATTTCCAAGATAGCATTTCTTGGTAGCCGCAAGGAAAACATGTAAGCCTAGGGTTTGGAGGTATATGGACATCCTAGTCTTCCAAACAAGAATGTTGGAAGCATCATACATAGGTGGGGTCATGAAGTCCATGGTAAAAACTATATGTGTGCAAACACGCAAATGCAAACAATAGATTAGCAACCAAATGGATCTCACTCCTAGGATGTTAAGCCTAAGTATCAGGAGCACTAGCTCTGATACCAACTGAAAAAACACCTAGAGGGGGGTGAATAGGTGTAAGTGCTAATCTAGAACTAAATGCAAAACTAAGTGCGCTAAATGCGGAAGCTAATGCAAATCTTGCACAAACTTAATACAACACAACAAGTGTAGCCGAATTCCCGTGAAGGGCTCTGGACTAACTCCTCTTGATTCCCCTTGAATGGGTTGAGGTGCTATGTGAAGCTCTTGTTGGTTAAGTATAAGTTAGGCACACACACAATCAAGCCAAGCATATAAGGATGAATAGCAATATGAAATAATGCAAGGCAACACAAGCAATGAATGATATGACAATATGAATGAATGATGCTTTGCACAAATGTAAAGAGAGAGAGTTTAGAGACAAGTGGATCAAACGCAAACACAAGATATGTTTCGAGGTTCGAGCACCTTGCTCTACATCCCTGCCTACACCACCGTGTAGGATTTCCAATCCACTATAACGTCCACCGAGGACTCCCACCGAGGGAACCTTCACCGAGAAGGATTTTTACAACAAGGGAGTACCGAACTCCTCTCTCAAACAACCACCTCACAATCGAGGGGTAGGCCCGTAGCCAAACAACAACCAACAAACACCTCTACCGAAGTGGGTTTACAAACCAACTCCACCTTTCACTAGAGGGAGCAAACAAATCACCCGATCACCTCTACCAAAGAGGGATACACAAAGAACAAGGGTGTTTACAACAAGTGGTTTCTTTCAACCACAAACCAAACTCTCTTTCTTTTTCTCTTTTTCCACAAAACAAAGGATCCTAATAGATTAGGATAGATGATAGCTCAAGTGTGGAAACTAGGTGTTTGAAAAACAAGCAACAAAGAAAAACACTTGGGAAAATTCTTGCAAAAGATATAGAATGAAAACCAAGACAAATCTCCCAAAATACTCTTTTCTTTGATTTTTCCAAAAACCTAAAACAAATAAGATGAATTCTTTTTGGCCCAAAAACACTTTTGAAATATTTTAAAATACTTCAGAAAACTGAGAATTTTTGCTCTTGAAAATCTTGGTGAAAACCTCAAACAAATGGGGTATTTATAGCCCCATCAGAAAACTAGCCGTTAGGCTGATGTGGCAGCCTGACAGGCTGACGGTCGACCGGCCCGGTCGACCGCCAACGGTCAGAAATGTGACCGTTGGGCAACCACGGCCCGGTCGACCCAAACAAACAGAGAGCACTGCTCTCAGACCGGTCGACCGTCCGGGTCGACCGTCCCAAAGCTGCCAAACGTGCACAGATTTGTGCACGTCGGTCGACCGGCCCGGTCGACCGACTTCAGCCAAGTCGACTAGGTCAGGTTGACTAGTCGACTGATTGAAGCCTGGAACAGGAATCTGCGTCAGAAAAACTGGGAAAATATTTTATAAAAATCTTTTATCTTTTCTGAAAATCCCATAAAACTTCTTTTAACATTTTGTATTGAAACACAAACTTGTGATAAAAATTTCAAGACATATATCAGTCATATCAATTCATTTTTGAGTCTTGCAAATTTTATCAAAAACAAAACTTGTATTTTTATCAAACTTAGATTTTTCAATACATGAATAGGGATATCAAAATAAGTTTGTTTAGCAAGTTAAACCATGTATGTATATTTAGAATACATCTAATATACATAGAAATAAAGTAAACTTATTTTGATCTACTATTCATGAAAACCAAATCCAAAATATGAAAACGTGTGTGTTTTGTGCACTTGAGCATATCAACTATACTAAGCTTTATAAATGGATCTAAAACACACTAACTAAACTATGGATACCTAAGTCTTCTTGATGATCTTCATCTTCAAGTTGACTTGCTCCAAAACTCCATCCATGGGCTAGGCAATGTGTGATCATAAAGCTTTGGCCCTGGAATCATCATGAAAAGCTTCTAAACACCTTTGTTGAAGCTAATCACCAACTAATATCGTGCTAATGATCTGAAACTTAAACAACACAAGATTATTAGTAAACATAACTACATGAGTTAATCATCATCAAAACTAGGGTGGAAGGCCTTTGGGCCAACATGTACTTACTGGTCCGCTTCTGAAGGAGCCTGATTTTTTAGCATCAGAGCTTAAGGAGACTGACGAGCCACTGTTCGAAGAAACCCAGGAAGACTATCAGGCATGAGTCTGAAGTTTCTTATCTTATGTGTTTTGGCATTTTGTCTTGTTATGATGTCCCGATGCCAAAATTATATCTTCTTTTATTTCTATTTTATTATGTTTCAAATCTTGTATCCAGACAAAAACTATTGTAAATGTATGTCTTCTATATGAAAATGAAACTTCTGGTAGTCTTTTGTATATTTGTGCGAGAATTTGGCTCCTTTACTACAGCATAAGGTATTCACGGAAGAGATTTCCCTCTTCATGAGTATCTGCTGGCCATTATCACGTACCCGTACTCCGTATTTTGGGAAGCGGGGCATGACATGATTTTATTGGTATCAGAGTCAGGTTCATTTTTATTCCGCACCATATAAAGACAATCAGGTTCACATATAAGAAAGCATTTATAACTGTCTGGAAGCACATCGTTAGCCTAAACTCGTCCCTTAGATTCCCTTCTAAACTATTCCATATCCATTCCAGATAGTCATGGTTCGAAACAGAAATGCTTCCTCTTTCTCCCAAGTTGACTCAACCTCAGAAAACATGGAGATCCTTTAAATTCTGAAACGCATGTTGAAATTGCAGCAAGATTAGAATGGCCTACTTCGGGCCGGAGTGACGAGGGCCCAGTAGACTACGTAGCTTGCTCTAATGGGGTTAAGCTCTGACCACGCGTCGACTTAGGTAGGGAACGTCTCGGATTTTTGAAGGTTGCACCTAAGTAACTTCTCAAGAAATGAGACGCCACTGGAGGCGAAATGGTGGTTGATCAAGATGGAGCAACTGCTGAATGTCACAAAAATTCTTGAGGAAGACAGGTTGATGTAGTGAGCATTGATCGGGGGAAAACCGCGCACGAAAGTGTATGTTTTGAAATCAAGAGTTAAGTGTGTGCTTTGGCTTCCTCGATACTTCCGTTATAGTATGAGGCTAAAACGAGTCGAATCCACAATGACGGGAGGCGATAGAAGCTTACACGGTATTTCACATGTATGTTAAAAGTTTTTCAATGTTTTAAAGAATGAAAAAGAAAATAAAACAAAGAATGAAAAGTGAAGAGCACGGTGAAACACGAAGAAGTGGAAACATAGAAGATAAGCTATTTATGATTTTTGATAGTATTTCTAAAATAAAGTAAAAAAGAAAGAAAACTCATGGTTACTAACTACTAATGGCTCCACTAACCATGCTAATCTCTTAGTGATAGTTGCCTCACATGTATCCTTGGCCATCACTAGTCCTTAGTTCAAGAGCATTTCAAAGCATGACTCATGTGATAACTTTCACATCTAAACTCAACACAACAAGTGCAAGCTACACTTAAACTATCAAAACTAAATAAGAGTAAGCATGGAGTAAAGTAATGTTAACTTATTAGAGAGTTAGAATGTTAGAGTGTTAGAATCTATCATCATGAGCCATCAATGGCTCTTGCAAGAGCAAGGCCAAGTAGAAGCTATTAGATTCATATGGATTATCAAGTAAGAAGTTAGTAAGTTAGTGGTTAGTAGTTAGTTGCCATGAAAGAAAATCAGCTAAACATGTAAAAAGAGTTAAAGAGAAGAAAACAAGGAGAGATAAAGATAGCACCTTTCATAGATTGTCACATTCTATTACAAGCACTCTTACTTTCCACTCATGTATACTATCTTTCCTATTACAAGATCTACAAGAAATGAAAAATACAAAGGAGGAAGAAGAAGAGCAACTAAACTAAACTACTCTAAACTACAATAAGGAGAAAACCCTAGAAACAAACCTAAAACACCTCAAAAACTCCTCTTCTCATGCTCTAGAAATCCTAGGGTATTTATAGGCAAAACTGGGTACCAGGGTACATGTACGGAGCCGCGCGTCAAATCTTGGCGAGCGGCTCCACACCAGAGCCACGAAAACGCGGCCTGGGCCGCGTTTTCGCGGCTATACCAGGGTGGCGCGCACAGCGCCGCCTGCTGCGCGTTGCCTGCTTGTCCCCCTGTCGGCTGTATGTCCCAGTTTCTAGTTTTGGGCCCTGGTTTTGACGAAAGAGCCCTACAAAGTCAATGGCTATATTTGTAGGCTTTTAATTATCAATTAAATGGTGATTTTGGATCTTCTACTTTATTTCATGCCATGGACCTAGAAACATACAAGAGAGGTATTATTAGCAGAATTAAATATTAAATAAATGTGAAGATGTGGTATGAAATATGCAATTTTAGAGACTAATTAAGCATCCAACTTACTGATATCGCCTATATTTGGTGGACCGCTGAGATGGAAAGGTTGACCTCCACCCATCAGCTGGAAGACATTCAGTGAGAGCTTCTTAGTAAAGTTCTTTCCTATGACTGCCAAAGAGGAGATGGAGCGGCAATTTCATCAACTTGAATCAAGGGGGACGTACTTGGATCAATATGCCCCAGAATTTACCAGACTCAGTCGCTTTGTGTCATACATGGTGGCACAAAAAGTGGACCGTGCTAGGAGTTTTCTTCAAGGGCTAGATATCAACATTCAGAGCCATATTGTTGTACTCTCGCTCAAAACCTACGCCCAAGTTCTGGAGACAGCTAAGACTCAGGAGCAAATCTTACAACAAAGGAGGCAAATGCTACGGCTTTCCTAGAAACGCCAATGACCCATATTCCTGATAGATCCGGTGTCAGGCCCCAACCACCTAAGAGGCATGCCCTGGTTCTGGCACCTGCTCCCATAGTAGCTCAGAAAGAATTGGTCTGCACCTTCTGTTATTTGCCTGGTCATGCTTGAAGGACTGTAAACGGGCAAATCAAAAGTGTCTGGCCTGCGGGGCTAGTGATCATCAGCTCCGCGACTGTCCCAAGGCCAACAATTCCATATCTAGAGGACCCATGTCGCAGCACGTCCCAACCCACGCACAGCCCCGAGTTGCACTTCCAACCCAGCAGGAGATGATCCTTAGAATCAAGGGAAAGACGCCTCAGCGAGGCCGACCATTGAAAAGATAGGGCTTACCCTACAACCTGACTTTAGAGGAAGCTGAAGTGGCTGATGGAGTCATCGTAGGTACCATCTTAGTACAATCTATTCTGCACATGTTCTCTTCAATTCTGAAGCTATCCATTCTTTTATTTCTGCAAATTTTATTGCTCGGCACCACATTTCTTGTGATGATATGGTTAATCCCTGGAACATCACCACGGGAGCCGGGATAGTTGTCTGTTTAACGGAATGTAGAAAGTCCCTTATAATGATATGTGGTTGAGAGTTTCTAGCCAACCTAATAGTCATAAATAACTCTGGGTTTGATGTCGTATTGGGCATGGAGTGGTTAGGCACTTCGTATGCTCTCATTGATTGTAGGAAGAAGAAAGTTACTTTTTGGGTCCCCAGTCATCCAGAGTTTGAATTTCATGCTGGGGATGTAACTTTAGAGCAAGCCCAATTCAAGAAGAAGTAATTGAAGGGATTGCTAGAGTCCTTGAACTCTAAGGAGCAGGTTAATATGCCTGAGGTGGTATGTGAATTTCTTGACATCTTTCCTGAGGATCTTCCTGGACTACCCCTGTTCGACGTCTTACTTTGAACAGCCCCTATTTCCAAGGCGTTGTACTGTATGGCTTCGGTAGAAATAGAGGAACTGAAGAAACAGATTCAAGAAAAGGGGTTAATTCGACACCCTGGGGCACTCCAATCCTTTTAGTCAAGAAGAAGGATGGTAGCTAGCGACTATGTGTTGATCACTGGGAGCTGAACCAAGTCACAGTCAAGAATAAGCATCCCTTACCCCGGATTGACGATCTCTTCGATCAATTGGGGGGAGCCACAGTATTCTCTAAGGTAGATCTCCATTCTGGTTATCACCAAGTGCGGGTGAAAGCTGAGGATGTATCTAATACTGCTTTTCGAATGCAATAGGGACATTTTGAGTTCCTTGTTATGCCATTCGGAGTCACCAATGCTCCTGCGGTATTCATTTACTTGATGAGTCGCTTCTTTGCTCCATACATAAATCAATTTGTCATGATCTTCATTGATGATATCCTGATCTATTCCAAGAACAAAGAGGAGCACACTGAGTACTTGAGGATTGTCTTGCAAACTCTAAGACAAGAGAAGTTATATGCAAAGCTTAATAAATGCTCTTTTTGGCTATAAAATGCCTTATTTCTCAAGCACATCATATCTGGGGATGGCATCTCAGTGGATCCAGCCAAAGTAGAAGTTGTTAGAGATTGGTCAATCCTAAGTCTGTCATGGAAGTGAGAAATTTTCTTGAACTAGCTGGCTACTATCGTTGGTTTATCCAAAATTTCTCCAGGATCACCGAGCCTCTAACCAAGCTCACTAGAAAGGAAGTGAAGTATCAGTGGACTGATGAATGCCAGTTAGCATTCGAGAAACTGAAGGATCGATCGACAACATCACCAGTTCTAGCAATTCTAAATGGATCTGAGGGGATGGTGATACATAGCGATGCATCTGGATGCGGCCTGGGCTATGCGTTGATGCAACAAGACAGAGTGATACCATTCGCCTCAAGACAACTGAAGTCACATGAGAGGAATTACCCAACCGATGATCTGAAACTGGCGAGGTCATCTTCGCCCTTAAGGTGTGGAGACACTATCTTCTTAGGGAGCATGTGGAGATATTCACAGATCATAAGAGTCTCAAGTACATTTTTACCCAAAAGAAGCTCAACATGTGCCAGAGGAGATGGCTAGAGCTCATGGCAGACTATGATCTAGATCTACAATACCACCCCAAAAAGGTGAATGTAGTTCCTGATGCTCTCAGGAGGAAGCCCTCTTTCATGATGAGGACTCAGTAGAAGGAAATGCAAGGAGAGATTATTAGCCCAGACTCGGAGATCATTTTACCTGGAGATATTGGAAGACTCATGATCTTAGTAACCCAACCATCTCTGATCGAGAAGATCAAGGAGGTTCAGAAGGAAGACCCTAAGTTGTAGAAGATCAAAGAAGAAGTGAAAGCCGGACTAAGGCAAGATATAGTCATCCATGCTGATGGTTCGCTTCAGTTCGGAAGCAGACTCTGTGTACCATCTAGGAAAGTTCGAAGGTAGTTGCTCTCTAAAGCTCACAGTTCTCCTTATGCGGTACACCCTGGGGGTACTAAAATGTACAGACCTCAAGCAACATTTTTGGTGGCACGGGATGAAGAAAGAGATAGCTCGATTCATAGCTCATTGTCTTGTATTCCAACAAGTCAAGGCGGAATACCAGAGGGCGGCTGGGCTGCTACAACCACTCCCTATTCCCGAATGGAAGTGGGAAAATATCACCATGAACTTTGTTTTATGCCTGCCTAGGAGTCCAAGAGGGAACAATGCTATATGGGTGATCGTGACCGACTCACTAAGAGTGCTCACTTTATACCTTTCACAGTCGGATAGTCCACAGAAGAACAAGCAGAGAAGTACATGCAGGAAATAGTCAGACTGCATAGAGTCCCAATTAGTATTGTTTCAGATATAGACACTAGATTTATGTCGCATTTTGGGGATAGTCTTTAGAGGTGTTGGCCCAAAGGCCATTAGCCCAATATCCCGTTGAATATTTTGATGATAACAAACCATATTTAGTTATGTATTTAACAATTTTGTTTAAAAGAATTTCAGGTTCAAAACAAGTTGATTTGACGGCTCCACTATCAAGACTCACAAGTTTGGACGCCGCTAAAGATTTGCATTCCCAAGCTAAGCACATTAGAAAGCTTCGGAAACAAGATTTTGAAGAAAAGACCAAGTCAAGATCAAGACAATGAAAAAGTTCAAGATTTGTATTTTTACTTTTCTTTTAGACTTTTTGTCAAAACCTAGATGTTAGAAGTAGATTTATGGGATTATCACTCACACACATTTTAGTTTGATTCATGGCTTCAAAAACAATTTCTATTTCCAACTTAGTTTTAGAGTTAACATGTTTTGAAAATTAGCTTTAGAAACTTTAAATTTTGGAAAAACCGACCTTTGGAAAAACAAGTTTTTATCAAAGAGATTTTTATCAAAATGTTTTAACATGTTAGAGTAGTGACTTATGATCATACTCCTATTTTTATAAGGTCCAAAACCTCAACCCAAAAGACCAAAATCAAAAACCCAAGTTCTGTTTCTGCAGAGTCTGATTTTTCAGAACTGACAGAAGCCGGTCGACCGTCCAGGTCGACCGACGTGCACGCTGTGCATGTGTGCACGTCGACCGACCGCTCGGGTCGACCGGGGCACTTACAGTGCTCTCTGTTTGTTTGGGTCGACCGGGGCGGTCGACCGTTGTCCCCCAACGGTCAGAAATATGACCGTTGGCGGTCGACCGGCAGCTGTCAGAAAAGTCTGACAGACTCCAACAGCTATATTTTTCTGACTGTTTTTGTTGGGATCTCCACCCAACGAATTTCTCCACCTGTTTTACCCTGTCTTCCATCCCCTATAAATAGGTGGTCACTTCAACATGATTAGACAACAATTTTACAACATATTTTCATAAGTTTTTCAAGCCTTCTATTTGAGAAAAGATTTTCAAAGCCAAAATTTTCAAATACCCTTGTGAAGCCTATACCTCTACTTCACTCTAGTTTTTGCACTTCACAATCCCAAAATTCTACATCTACATATTGGTTATAGGATTGTGCAAAGTGAGCTATTTGTGATCAAGTGTGATCATTTTCTTCTTGAATGAAGTTGTAGAGGCATCGGCCTCAAGCGAGCGAGTGTGCTCCGGGTGGTGTTGCGGCATCACAAGAGATAGGACAAGTGTGTCCTTGTATTGGAGATCCGGTGGGATCAACAATAGTGGAAATCCTTCAAGTGTGAAGGTGGGGACGTAGAGCGTGGCTCGAACCTCGGAAACATATACTTGTGTTTGCGTTTGCTCGAATTTTCTCTAAACTTAAACTCCTTTATTTCTTGCACTACTTGTTGTGTTTATTGCTAGTATTTTAATTTGAGCAATTTGTCAAGTAGAATTTTTAATTCCGCATTGTTGCCATATTTCATATAGCCATCACCTATTCACCCCCCCTCTAGGTGATTTCAATTGGTATCAGAGCCTAACCCTACTATTTGGTTTAACCACCTTAGGGAGATCCTTGCATTTGGCTATATATATTTGTTGCATCTATATTTGTTTGTGCATTCATTTGTATCCATGGCATCCCTTGACTTTTCTAGCATTAAATCCCCACCTAAGTTTGATGGCTTGAACTTCCCTATTTGGAAGGTCAAGATGAACCTCTTTCTAAAATCCCTAGGTGTTAGAGTAGCTAGGGCCATCACTAGAGAATTTGTTGAACCCCTCACCGATGAGAGTTCATGGTCCGAGGACACCTCCAAGGACTATGAGGCAAATGCTAGAGCCCAATATGCCTTGACCCAAGCCTTAAATGAGGATGACTTATCACGCATCATAAATTGCAAATCCGCATTTGAAGTTTGGAATATTTTAATTGTGACTCATGAAGGAACGTCACAAGTCAAAAGATCTAAGATTGACTTGTTGCGTTCTCAATATGAGAATTTCTATATGTTTGATAATGAGAGCATTGATGACATGCTCACGCGTTTCACCAAGATTACTAATGCATTATCTTCTTTAGGTGATACGATCGACAATGACCAAAAGATTCGCAAAGTCATTAGAGCTCTTCCCAAAGCTTGGGAAGTCAAGGCAACGACCCTCAAGGAGCTCAATGATAGGGAGGAGATGGACTTCTTCGGTTTCATCGAAAATCTCAAGACCATGAGATGGAGATGAAAGTACGAGAAGAAAGGAAGGCGCCAAAGAAGAAAGCAATCGCCTTCAAAGCCACTCCAACCATCCATGAAGAGGATGACTCATCGGAAGATTGCGATGAGGACTTCGCCATGCTCATCCGGAAGGTGGGCAAAATGTTCTACAAGAAAGGGAGGCAAAGCAACTTCCGAAGAGGGAGACCTCAAGGAAGATTTGAAAAGAAAAGAGAAGAACCCGGTCCTTGCTTCCATTGCAAGAAGATCGGACATCTTATTGCCGATTGCCCCGCTCTTCAAGCGACCACCTCCAAGAACGGCCCAAAGAAGAAGAAGGCTATGGTTGCAACGTGGGATGACACGGAGTCGGAATCCGAAGAGGAAAACGACGCCGCACACATGTGCTTCATGGCACATGGAGACGATGCTTCGAAGGTAACTATCGACAACTCTTTAGATGAGGATGAGTTAACTATGGATGAGTTAGCTCAATTTTTCGAAGAATTACAACATAGGTATGAGATTTCTCAATCTCATAATAAGAAATTAAAAGAGAAAATGAGTCTTTAAAAGATAAAATTAATATTATTGAAAAAGAGAAAAATGATTTATCTTGTGCTTTTAAGAAAATAAAAATTGATTTTGAAAATTATAAAATAGCTTGTAAAGGAAAAACTTCTATTCTCTCATGTAATAAAAATGATTTTGTGAAAATGCAAAAACGAGTTGATATTTTAGATTCAACTCTTAAAAAGTGTGCCTTTGATCTAAATAAATTTGCATCTAGATTTCTCAAGGGAGTAACCCAAGGGAAACACACTCATCATACACATGCACGGAAACATGCACACACACATAAGCATGCATACATGTATGGTAGTGGTAGAATTTATGTTTGCACACATTGTGGCCGCAAAGGCCATTTGGAAAATTTTTGTTTTGCTAAACATAATGTGAACAATAAATATGTTTGGGTTCGTCCCGGTACTAATCCAAAAGGACCCAAAAAGATATGGGTACCAAAAGACCCACCAAATTTAGATGATACAGGTGGATCTTCTTCCTCCAAGACTTAGGGGGAGACGGTGCCCGGGTGGTGGATGCAACAAAGCTCAAAGAACACATCGCGCTTGCATCACTATCATGGAGGCACCTATTTTGGAGATTGCCCTTGCTTGGTAACCCTTCCATTTAAAAGTTTTTAATTTTGGTGATATATATATACATGTGTAGGACTGTTAGTTTACTTTTATGCTACAATGATATATGCTTGTGTAAACCTACATCTCTATCATGATTGTGTATATGCCATGTTTGTATATCTTGTCTTTTATACCATGTTTATTGTATGTCCACATGCCTAGCCTAGATTATGTTTATATATACACATTGTATTTTCAAAACTAGAAATAAATTTTGTAAAATTTTTCATATTCAAGCAAATACATTAGAGATGGAAATTGTGCACCTTAACTCATTCAAGAGGAGTCAAGAGGATGAAGTTCAGAACCCTTCACCGGGTATTCGGCTTCAACATCTCTAAAACTTTGTTTTTGTATGAAAATTAAATAAAAATGTCTTGTGTGAATATTTTTGGTTGATATGATAACTTAATGAAGATTTAAAACATTTTGTTGTAAACTTGTATGTTAAATATATCCTACTTGTATTTGTTAAAAATTTCCTTTTTAAATTTTTTTTTGGGCTTGACAGATCTTTGGGCAAAGCCGGCCGACCGGCCTTGAGCTACGGTCGACCGACTTCGCCTGGAAGAAAAGCCTTTTATTCTTCTCTGTTGCCGGCCGACCGGTACGGTCGACCGCGATATCTGTCAGTGGTCTCGGGTTTTCTGGGTCGACCGACCCGGTCGACCGTGCGTCGATTTCTGCCCTAAATCTGCCTATTTAATACACTGTTTCTCTCATTTCTCTCATGCCTAAACCGGCGATCCCCTTCTCTTTTTCTCCCAAAATCTCCAACTCTCAAAATCACTCAAATTACTTCAAAAAACCAAGTTTGATTCTCTCATTGTGGGTTAGATCTTCACTCTCAGGGCCTTCTCACCAACAGATTTCAAGGATTTCCAGTTCTAGGGTTTGGGATTCTCATATTCAGGTAAAAATCTCCTTTTTAGTTTAAATCTTGATCTCTAGCTTTAAGAATCTCAATTCTTTGTCAAAGATTTTTAGGTTTCTTGTTGTTTAGATCAAGCCATAACCTTTTACCCTAAAAATCATCAATTTCTCCATAATGTCTAAGAGATCTAGGTCTGAGAAGGGAAAAACTGTTGTTCCCTCCTCATCATCCACTCCTAAACCTAAACGTCCCTTTGTTAATAATCTTGCTGAAAATCGTTTCATACAACTCTCTAAGAAATCTGTTATTTCAGGGAGATGTGTCATTTTAAAGGATTTTGAACATCTAGGCATCCCCCGCATCCTCAAAAGAAACTCTTTGGACCTATTTATGGCTATTAGGGAACCTGTCTACACATCCCTAGTACACTACTTCTTTGCCAACTATGCTTTTGAGGGAGATCGTGTTAGATCACGAGTTCTAGGGAGAGATATTGACATCCCTATAGAACGATTTGCTGACTTGTTACATCTCTCCTCTGGAGGAGTTGATGTCTATACTTTTGATCTACACGATTTTGATTATCCGAACGGTGAGTCTGCGCTCACCGCCTCCACCTTGATTCACGGGGATGACAACCCCGGTTTAGTGAGAAATGAGGAGGTTAACAAATTCACCCTCACCTCCCAAATTCTTGCTAAATTCATCTTCTATAACATTTTACCTAAGTCTGGTGAGTATAGCAATGCTAGGGTCCAGTTCCTCTTATCATCTATTGCCTTCTGAAAGGCATTAAGATTGATTTCCCTCATCTCATTGCTACTCATATGGCCTCTGACCAGATCCGCATGCCAGGTAGGCACTTGCCTTACGGGATGCTTATCACTCACCTTCTTCAGAGACTAGGCTTTGATTTATCCTCAGAGAGTCCCTGTCAACCCGCTGTGAACTTAGACAGCGCTCTTTTGAAGAGGATGCAGGCTCAGATGCGTCGTCACGCACAGGAGCACCCTCTTGCTCCTCCTGCTGATATTCCAGGGTCATCTTCGGCCCCAGGATCCTCTTCTATCCCAGGGATTTCCTCTGCTCCCGGGCCATCTTTATCTCCTGAGTTCCAGTCCTTTATTTCTTCTGAGATTCGCTCTCAGATCCAGGAGCACCAGTCTTAGATTGAGCAGCGGATTGAGCAGCGTGATGCAGCCCTTCGCGCGGAGATGGACTCGTGCTTCCAAGGAATTCGCAATGACATGTCTTACTTTGCGAACGCCATGAGATTCGTGGACTCGCAATTTGAGGCACTATTTGTGAAATTCGATATGCTTGGTCCAGATCCCACGACCATTGCTCGTCCTCTTCCATCCTCCGGCCCTCCATTTCCTGCCAGAGACCCTACTGCTGTTCCACCTCCACAGCCAGGCGTTGCTGGCATCGATCCAGAGGAAGCAGGTCATCCTTCTTCTGATGAGGATGATGATGATGATGATGAGACGATGGCAGAGGGTGACGCTGAGGAGAGTTCGTCTGAGGATGATGCTGCTGGTGACAAGTGACTCCCCTTATTTGATGATGTCAAAAAGGGGGAGAATTATTGAGAGAGACTTGTATTTTGTTTGTACTTGACACTTATATTTTGTGTTGTACTGGTATTATGTGTTTATGTGTTTGGACATCTTTTTATGGTGGACATGTATCCTTGTGTTGTTGTGGACATGAGTTCTTATATTTATGTTGTGTTTTTATAAAAATGTGTTATCTTTTTTATGACATGAGTACCTTTTGGCATGGACATGAGTATTGTGGATTATCACTTGCTATTTAACATTTGTGATATTTGTAATATTTATCTATGCCTGAGTATGATATCTTTATATGCATGTGTTGAGGGGAGCTTCATTTGAAGTCTCTACCCAAAATATTTGTAATAACTATATATGTTTTGTCATCATCAAAAAGAAGGAGATTGTTGGCCCAAAGGCCATTAGCCCAATATCCCGTTGAATATTTTGATGATAACAAACCATATTTAGTTATGTATTTAACAATTTTGTTTAAAAGAATTTCAGGTTCAAAACAAGTTGATTTGACGGCTCCACTATCAAGACTCACAAGTTTGGACGCCGCTAAAGATTTGCATTCCCAAGCTAAGCACATTAGAAAGCTTTGGAAACAAGATTTTGAAGAAAAGACCAAGTCAAGATCAAGACAATGAAAAAGTCTAAGATTTGTATTTTTACTTTTCTTTTAGACTTTTTGTCAAAACCTAGATGTTAGAAGTAGATTTATGGGATTGTCACTCACACACATTTTAGTTTGATTCATGGCTTCAAAACAATTTCTATTTCCAACTTAGTTTTAGAGTTAACATGTTTTGGAAATTAGCTTTAGAAACTTTAAATTTTGGAAAAACCGACCTTTGGAAAAACAAGTTTTTATCAAAGAGATTTTTATCAAAATGTTTTAACATGTTAGAGTAGTGACTTATGATCATACTCCTATTTTTATAAGGTCCAAAACCTCAACCCAAAAGATCAAAACCAAAAACTCAAGTTCTGGTTTCTGCAGAGTCTGATTTTTCAGAACTGACAGAAGCCGGTCGACCGTCCGGGTCGACCGACGTGCACGCTGTGCATGTGTGCACGTCGGCCGACCGCTCGGGTCGACCGGGGCACTTACAGTGCTCTCTGTTTGTTTGGGTCGACCAGGGCGGTCGACCGTTGTCCCCCAACGGTCAGAAATATGACCGTTGGTGGTCGACCGGCAGCTGTCAGAAAAGTCTGACAGACTCCAACAGCTATATTTTTCTGACTGTTTTTGTTGGGATCTCCACCCAACGAATTTCTCTACCTGTTTTACCCTGTCATCCATCCCCTATAAATAGGTGGTCACTTCAACATGATTAGACAACAATTTTACAACATATTTTCATAAGTTTTTCAAGCCTTCTATTTGAGAAAAGATTTTCAAAGCCAAAATTCCAAATACTCTTGTGAAGCCTATACCTCTACTTCACTCTAGTTTTTGCACTTCACAATCCCAAAATTCTACATCTACATATTGGTTATAGGATTGTGCAAAGTGAGCTATTTGTGATCAAGTGTGATCATTTTCTTCTTGAGTGAAGTTGTAGAGGCATCGGCCTCAAGCGAGCGAGTGTGCTCCGGGTGGTGTTGCGGCATCACAAGAGATAGGACAAGTGTGTCCTTGTATTGGAGATCCGGTGGGATCAACAATAGTGGAAATCCTTCAAGTGTGAAGGCGGGGACGTAGAGCGTGGCTCGAACCTCGGAAACATATACTTGTGTTTGCGTTTGCTCAAATTTTCTCTAAACTCAAACTCTTTTATTTCTTGCACTACTTGTTGTGTTTATTACTAGTATTTTAATTTGAGCAATTTGTCAAGTAGAATTTTAATTCCACATTGTTGCCATATTTCATATAGCCATCACCTATTCACCCCCCCTCTAGGTGATTTCAAGAGGAGCTTAGACAGCAAGTTAAAGTTCGACACGACGTTCCATCCTCAGACTAATGAACAATCAGAAAGAATCATCCAGATTCTAGATGATTTACTTAGAGTCTACATACTAAACTTTAAGGGATCATGGGATGACCTTCTGCATTTAGTGGAGTTCTCCTACAACATCAGCTATCAGGCTAGTATTCAGATAGCTTCATATGAGGCACTCTATGGGAGAAAGTGCAGATCTCCTGTATGCTGATATGACATATGCTAAAGGAAGCTGCTCAGCCCAGATCTGATTTTGCAAATAGTAGAGAAGGTGGCCAAGATCAAGAAACATATGAAAACCTCTCAAGATCTTCAGTAAAAGTGGGCCGATGCCAAGAGAAGACCCTTAGAGTTTGCAATAGGTGACCATGTATTTCTTAAGATCTCACCAACTCGAGAGGTTATTAGGTTGGCTGCAGTGACAGGCTGAGTCCAAGATACATTGGACCTTTTGACATCATAAAGCGTGTTGGAGAAGTAGCATACCGAGTAGCCTTACCTCCATAACGAGATGGTGTTCATGACGTATTCCACACCTCTCAATTAAGGAAATACATCAGGGATGATCAACATATTCTGGACTATTCAGATCTGAGATTGAACCGCGATCTATCTTATGAGGCTAAGCCAATCTGCATCATCGACAAGAAGGAGAAGGTTCTGAAGAACAAGACTATTCCCTGATACTGGTACCTTAGGATCCAAACTCTCCTGGGGATTCCACCTAGAAATGGGAAGATGAGATCAGGGCTAAATATCCTCATCTCTTCTCAGGTAACTTATCTCACCTATAGCAATCTATTCATCATCATATAGATTAGAATATTTTTCTTCTTGTTTACTTTTGAATTTCGAAGATGAAATTCTTTTTATTAGGTGGGTTGGATTGTAACCCTCGGTTCCAGTCATCGGTATTTTTCACTGGTAGTCAATATGGTATAAATACCTGTTCTGATAGTCTAAACTAAGTCTACTTTAATCTAATTAAATTTTCTAATATTTCTGATTTTTCTTGATTTTTTCAATTTTTCTAAATTAATTCAAGATTCTCGAAATTCTTGTGTCGCTATACGACTTTTGAATTTCTAATTTGCAATTGGGGATGAATTTCATGAAACTGATTTCCAGTAATGTTTAAAATAATATGTGCTATTTTAAAAATTTTTAGGAATTTTTCTAATTAAAAATGAATTTAATTGAGTTAAGAAAAGGCAAAATAAAAATTAAAAAATAAATAAAAAATAAAAATAAAAACCAGAGATTATTTGCAGCCACTAGGTCTCAAACCTTTATGGGCTAGGAAAGAATGTAATGAATTAACCATGCTGCCACATTGGCATGTGGTCTAAAGGCCCAAGCCCATTTATTTAGACCTCCCTTTAACTCCCTTCATCCTATCCAACTTCCCCCATTCTCTCTAGCTTCTCCCTCACTTTTTCTCCCTCATTCCCACTCACCCAAACTGAACTCACCACTCCTCCCACGTAGTGTGACTCTCAGAGGTGGGTTAGGGGTGTGTATGGCGCCTATAAAAGAGGTATCTCACCATCTCAAGTTATTTGCAAAACCTAAAGTTCTCTCCCTTTCTCACTATTCTCTCTTTCTCTCCCGAACCATTGAAGTGTTGGTCGAGGAGAAGAACATTCAGACTGAAGGGAAGCATTCTGGGTAAGTTATTTTACATTTTTCTATATTTAAGTTCGTTGTGGCATTTCACCGAACACGTAGTACGCATTACATATTAGCTTTAAGTTCACCATGTAAAACATATGCTAAAATCCGAATAAAAATATTTTGAGATATCCTAGATATACATCCTAATTATATAAATTTTGTTATAGAAAAAAATAGGGATCTTAGCCTATGGCCAAGAGCAGCAGAGCTACTCTCGGCCAGAGCCAGGGCCAGGCCAGTCTGGCCTGGACCTGGTCGAGCCAGGTCTGGCCAGACCAAGCTGACCTGGTCGGGCCAAGACCCGCTGGGTGTGTGCCCAGCACAGACCCAGTCTGGGTCTATTAATTACAGACTCGGGTTCGGGTTAAACAGACCCGAACTCGGCCTAATAATTATAAAAAAAAAATTTACAGAAAGAGAAAAAGAAAAAGAGAATAAAAGAAAAAATGAAAAAAAAGAAGAAAAGAAAAGAAAAAATATATTCAGAATATTTACCATAGTAATTCTGTAGCAGACCCAGACCCAAAACTTATTACTGTAGCAGACCTGTTACTGTAGCAAACAGACCCGTTAAGTCTTTTATTGAATTTTTATTAATTTTTAGGTTTATTTCAATTCAGAAAAATTTGAAATAAACTTAAAAAATTCATAGAAAATTACAAAACTAAATTTAGGACTCTATAAAATTATTTGAGTGTAATATTACTTAGAATAACATGAAATTAAATATTTTTTGTAATTATTATTTAATGATCATTTATTTAAAAATTGCCAATAAATTTCTAAATAGCACAAAAAAATATAAAATTCATAATTCAGTAATATGCAAATATTATACATCAATTTATTAGTTTATGCATGTATTTTATTATGAAACTGTATTTCTAAATGGTTGCTAAAATTCAGAAATTGAATTATTTGGAAATACTAACCAACCAAAATTATAATAAATAGTAAAAATTATATACTCATTCAACTTATCACTGAATAAATAACATGTCAGGTCTCTAATTAATTCACACAATATTTTAGGCCGTGAATCTTACATAGAACTGGTTGCAGTTACGAAAATTCAGATTTCAATAACATCAGACAAGTACACATACTCTCTCTCCTCTGCGTTTCTTTGTTAGTTTATAAATTCTTTTCCGATCTCGATTCCCATATCCTTCCCTGATCATGTGTTTTGTAAGACATGTAAGCATAGGATGTTTGTTATATAAATGATCATTCAAGCATAACTATAAATTAGTAAATATTGTACAAATAAGTTGATGTCACCCTATGTCATGATTACTATTTTATGATTATGTCTGCATCCTAATTTACTGGCATCACTTATGCATTTGTCACTCGATGTTGTCAGCATTTTTCATTTTTTTGAAATTTTGATATGTATTATAATCACTATTTGACACTGATGCTGATCCCTAATCCTGTTACGCTGAGTCACACATTATCTTGCACTTACATTGATTAATAAAATTAACCAAGCCGGGTTACTGGAGGAGACTGTAGCAGGGAAAATTTAAAAAGGTGTACTTGGAAGGACGACCCCTTGTGGGTTTGGATACCACACATGATCTTGTTATTTATGCGCACTCCTGTTATTACATGTTACATGATACCTGAGTATAGTGAATTGTTTCTTCCTGCTATCAGAATCCACCAACGCATCATTCTTTGATATGTAGTTGTCCTGTGAGATGGGGCACATGATGGTTGCATTAGTTAGGGGAATAAAATATATTCAACTTAGAATTATCATTTGTGATATGGATAATCTTGACTACATGATGTTCCTAAACTTGCCATTTTGTTCTTAACTTGTGATCTTGTGTTCTTGTGACCTGATGATTATGATATATGACATTACTTATCGAGGGTGCTTCATGCTCATTATATACATGTCATAGTATACATATATGACCTTATTTCACATGATCTAGTGTTCTATTACTCTTTCTGGTATCTTACCTGTCAGTTTATATTACCGTCAGATTTATTATTTATTCATTCCAGTGCTCTACTTATATTGCCCCTTTACTTTCATATTTCCATATTATTATTTTCTCTTCTCGTGTGTGCACTTATTGGTCCGCTTCTGACGGACCATGATTTTTCAACATTAGCGTTTGAGGAGACTGACGAGTCACTGTTCGAAGGAACCCAGGAAGACAACTAAGCGTGAGTCCAAAGTTTCTTATCTTATGTGTTTTGGAATTTTGTCTTATTATGATGTTCCGACGCCAAAATTGTATCTTCTTTTATTTCTACTTTGTTATATTTCAAATCTTATATCCAGAAAAAAAACTATTATAGATGTATGTCTTTTATGTGAAAATGAAACTTCTGGTAGTCTTTTGTATATGTGTGCGAGAATTTGGCTCCATTCCTATAGCGTAAAGTATTCACGGAAGAGATTTTCCTCTTCGTGAGTATTTGCTGACCATCGTCACGTACCCGTACTCCGTATTTTGGGAAGCAGGGTATGACAAAATATTTTTTTTCTTTTTCTATTTTTTATAAGGCATAAGAATCTTTGTTTTTGAACCCTAAGTGTGTAAGTGTATAAAGTATGCATATTTCATCACGGTAAAAAATCAAGATTAAATTTCTAATTTTTCTTCCTAATCTTAGAATTCAAACAAATAATCTTATTTTGACCAAGTATAAGAAATACTAATTTTGATTTTCCTATTCCTTAAAATTAACTTAATTCCTTACAAAAATAAGTCAAAGTATTGTTTTCCTTTTCAAAAAGTTTTAAAGAAAGGATTTTTTATATATATTAGTAAAAGCCTAAATTAGTGTGTTAGTAAACCCTCCCCTACACCTAACTCATGCATTGTTCTCAATGTGTGAATGAAATACAATAATACATGAAAAAGGTGAAAGGGAAGGAAAATTATCACCTCAAGGTGCTGATTCCGGTGGTGATCTCATTGAACTAAGCGTTTCTGCCCAATGCAGATATTGTGAATTTTAATGGAATCCACCTTTCATGACCTCTTTCCTATTAACATTTTTATACTTCTCAATATGAATAGGATCATGCAAGATCCTAACATGAAATTTTTCCCGATTATATGATCAATCTTAGGATACTATCATGGAGTCATATTGATTAAACTTTGGTCTAACAATAGAATGTGAATTTGTGGAATGGATGATTTGAGCTCAACAATGAGAGGAATAGGAACAGATACTGACTCGGGAATAAAACTCAAATCAAGTTTAGGTTCGAGAGTCAGAGTTGGCTCATTAGTTTGGTCCAAATCATATAATTAAAGTTCACATTTATTTCCCAACAATAGAATGCGACTAACCAAAATAGGTGGTTCATGTTCCAGCTCTATAGGAATAGGAATCAGTGTTGGCTTTGGAATTGGGTCCAATCGAGTAAGGATACTTAAGTCAGCATAGATACAAAAAGTGGAACGTAATAACAACATTGAGAATTAGTGTCACATTCATCTTCAAGTTTAATCTCATTGAAATGAAAACTTGCCAATTTATCAATAGTTTGTTATTGGTCAAGTTCAAAGTTTTGTGGTAAAATTGAATCTTGGTCATAGTCTTCAAGATACCATGATTCTTGGTTTCATCAATATAGCTAGAAGTATTGGGAATAGTAAAAATTAGGTAGGAAGAGTTCCTCATTCCTTTGCATGTTTTTCAATCAACTAAGTCTTGCTTCAATCATATTGATGGACTGGATAAAAAAATCTACGCTACGAATCATGGATTCCATACTCTCTTCGAAGTCAACAGGTTCCTCTTATTGTGGTGGGACTTCATAATTGGATTAGGTATCTGATCGGCAAAAAGCAAGCTCTAAAATAAGAGAAGAAAGTGTAGGTTGATGTTACTGCTTTTGCGATTCTTCCGTAATAGCGAAGTGGCTATACAGGTCGTATCCACAAGGAGGGAGAGCGATGGAAGCTTGATGCGGCTTCAAAGTTCAAGAAGAAAGAAAGTTCTTGTTTCCAAATAAAGAATTGAAAAGTGAAAACAAGTTGTTTTTAAGAATTGTTAGAAAAATGTTTTGGTGGTTTGTAAAAGTGAATTATTTTCTTAGTTGTAAAAATGCATGGCTAACTTCTACTAAGTGCTCTCACTAATTTCTAACTTTTGGAAGATAGCCTCACGATGGATCATAGGCGAACACAACCCTTTTGCATTGGAACTATTCACGCGGAAATCGAGTGAAATTTCATCCTAAAACTTAGCTTTACACGGTAAAAACTCGGACATTCCCTTATCAAGATCCAATAGAAGGCGAGAATAAGGGAAGATACGAGTGCACTAATGGTATCGGCAAAGTTAAAAGGAAAAGTCTCTAACTTACAATAACAAGTAAAGTACACAACCCATAAATCATCAAAAACTCATTAAGCATGAACTATAAGAAAGTAAATACTTGTAGGTAAATTAGAGTTAGAACTCTCGTCTTAAGATGTCATAACTCTTATTTGCACAAGGCTTGTTTGACACTATTGACTCATTTGGGTTATCAATCAAGTGTTAGAAATTAGTGGGTTAGTAGTTAATTAGCCATGCTAAGGAAAAGTTAGTTAGCCATAAAAGTAAAAGAAACAACAAAGGAAAAGAAGTTGAGAGGAAGGGAGTTACACTACAACAAGAAACAACAAAATGAAGAAGTAAAGAGAAATAAGTTAACACTATAATAAGGAAGTAAAAGTAAACGAAAGCACAAGTAAATTGAAAGAAGGAAGAGAAGTAGTACTTGTATTAGCTTGTCACCCTTCAAATACAACACTTACACACTCTCTCTCTCTTTCACTCTAATGGCTAAAGCTTAAAACTAGAAGAAGAAGAACAACAACTACTACAAACTAAAAACAAGACTACACAACTTGCTCTAACTCTGGATCTGCTTCAACTGAAGACTCCTGAGGGGTATTTATAGGCACCAGGGGAAGGGGGCCACGTGGGTGACCCGTGGCCTGAAACGCAGGCGCGCGCGCCCAAAGGGCCGCGTTTCCGCGGCCTGCCAGGGCGGCGCGCGTCTGGCTTCGTGCAGCGCGTCGCCCAGTCTGTCTTCTGATGCCTTGATCTTCTGGATTTGCGATTTGATGACCTAGGCTGACAAAATCTTCACTCTAAAGTCAATGGCTACTTGGTAGGCTTTAATCACCAATTAAATGGTGATTTAGGTCTTCTTCTTCATTTGCACACCATGGACCTAGGATCAAGCAAGTAAGGTTTTATTAGCAAAATTTTACATGAAATAAATATGAGAATGTGATGAAAATTATGCAAAATTAGAGATTAATCACACCCCCACACTTATCTTTTTGCTTGTCCCGAGGAAAACAAAAATAAGAAAATTATTATACCACTTTCACAAGTGACGCGATTGCACTAAGCAGTGCAACAAGCCTTTAAACCTCTAGGTTTTCCTAGAGGAGGAGTGTTGTCTCCTGTGGGTTTTCAGCGGATTGCACCCACAAAATCTAGTAAGTAAAGAAAAGAAGTTAGTTGTTAGAAAGAATTTTTTTTCATGAAAAAGAACTTTCAATCATCTAAGTAAAAATGACCGAATGATATAAGAATTAGGTTTAACACTCATAAGTCCTCTTATATTTTAGCCTTCATAAAAGAAGAAACTATGGTTTTTCTTTAAATTTAGAAAGGGTCTTGTACTTCTAACTCATTCTTTTATTTTGCTTTAGATAGATATGCATAATGCGTAAGTGTGATGTGATTGGGATTTTTCAACTCAACTTTGAATATCATTTAATTTTATTAATATTTACTTATTATTCTTGGTTCCATTAGGCTTTCTACTTCACTTATGTAACACATATCAAACTGATGACTCCCAAACCAGATGGTCTTAGGGCACCAGGTAGAAAAACACCCTTCAGGTCAAATATGCAAGTGGAGTAAGCCACGAAATCAAGATTTATTTATACAATATTGTATATAGAATTTTTTTTTTGGCGTGAGTAATCATGCTTCTTGAGGCACAATTATCCACCTTTTTTTTAGAGTTGTATCTCTAAATCCCAAGCATGTGTGTGTGGGTTATGCATATTCTATTAAGGCTAAATAAACGGTATGAGTTATTTTTCTTATCCCTTCTAACTTTTTAGTCAAACCAATCTTTCTTATTTATTTAGGCAAAAATAAAGATTCATTAATAAGGTTCCCGTAATTCCTACAATCTTTTGGTATTTTTATAAAGAGTATGAAATTTCTTTTCAATCTGGAGATTTTCTTTTTTTTCTTTTTCTTTTTTTTGAAAGAAAAAGAAAGAATAAAGGAAAAAGAAAAAGTGTTAGCACCCCCCACACCTATCTAATGCATTGTCCTCAATGAATGCATATGGAGATGCAAATGCAATAAATAGGGGAAAGAAATGATGTCACCGTCTTCCTGGACTCGGGTCGGCCAAGTGTGAATAGGCTAAAGAAATGTCAAAAAGAATGTAGAAGGGGTGAGCATATAAATAATTTTTTTTCGTTCTGTTTTTTTTATTTGTTGTGGTTAGGTTTATGACGGGGCAAAAAGAGTCAGCACACTATCATCCGGAGTCATAGGCTCAGTAGTCAAGAAGGGCTTCAGTCTTTACCCATTCACTTTGAATTCCGTATTGTTTTTAGGGTCTGCAATAAGCACAGCACCGTGTGAGAAAATAGTGCGCACAATGAACGGTCCCGACCAACGAGTTTTCAGCTTCCCCGCGAAAATATGAAGCTTAGAGTTAAACAGCAGAACCCTATCTCCCGGGGCAAAGTTATCCGGGTTATGATCTGGTCATGAAAAAGTTTTGTTCTGCTTTTGGTGATTCGAGCATTCTCATAGGCTTCATTCCGTATCTCTTCTAATTCTGAAATCTGCAGTCTTCTTAGCTCACCGGCCTTGCTCAAATCAAAATTGAGCTACTTAATGGCCCAGAGGGCCCAGTGTTCTAACTCTACTGGCAGATGACAAGCTTTGCCAAACATGATTCTATAAGAAGACATCCCCAGAACTGTCTTAAAAGCAGTGTGGTAAGCCTACAATGCATCATTGAGCTTAACCAACCAATCCTTTCAGTTTTGTCCGACAGTCTTTTCCAGAATGAGCTTGATCTGTTGGTTGTAACTTCGACCTGCCCATTTGTCTGAGGATGATACGGAGTAGATAACTTGTGATTGATGGAATATTTTCGCATCAGAGTTTCAAAAACTCTGTTGCAGACATACGATCCATTATCACTAATTATCGCTCTAGGGGTGCCAAATCGGGAGAAGATGTTCTCTTTGAGAAATTTGACAACTACTTTGTTGTCATTCGTCTTAGTCGGCACAACTTCTACCCACTTAGAGACATAATCTACAGCAACCAAAATAAACTGATTGCCGAAGGAATTAGGGAATGGCCCCATGAAATGATACCCCAAACATCAAAAATTTCAACTTCAAGGATCGGGTTCAGGGGCATCATGTCTCTACTTGAAATTTTCTCACAATTTGCGCATAACTTGCAAAAATGATATGAGTCTTTGAACAAAGTGGGCCAGTAGAACCCACTTTGTAGAACCTTCTCTGCAGTCTTGCGGGGACCGAAGTGTCCTCCGCATGGAAGGTCATGGCAAAAGCTGAGCACACTCCTCTATTCCTCCTCTGGTATGCATCGTCTAATAATTTGGTTGGAACAATACTTAAAAAGATATGGTTCTTCCCAGAAGAAGTACCGTACTTGGGCAAAGAAGCAGTATTGGTCTTGCGTTGTCCAGTCACCGGGTAATTGTCCCGTGGCTAGGTAATTAATAATGTCCGCATACCAGGGTTCCTTAAGAATGGCTAGGATGTGCTCATCTGGGAAATACTCGTTGATCGGAGCTTGGATGGTTGGTGCATTCGGAATTCGTGAGAGATGATCAGCAACCACATTTTCTATACCTCGTTTATCCTGGATTTCTAAGTCAAATTCTTGAAGTAAAAGGATCCACCGAATCATTCGGGCTTTTGCTTCCTTCTTGGTCATGAGGTATTTCAGAGCCGAGTGATCCGTAAAAATCACCGTCTTCGAACCTAAAAAGTAGGGCCGGAACTTTTCTAACGCAAAGGCAACGGCCAAGAATTCCTTCTCAGTCATTGTATAATTCTATTGGGCGTCATTCAAGGTCCTACTCGAATAGTAAATCACGTTCTGCCTATTATCGATGCGCTGTCCTAGAACAACGCCAATAGCAAAATCAGATGCATCACACATGATTTCAAATGGCTGGGCCCAATTAGGAGCAGAAATAATAGGCGCAGAAATAAGTTCTTGCTTAAGCTTTCCCCATGACTTGAAACATTCATCGTTGAAATCAAAGGGCACGTCCTTAGCGAGCAGGTTGGTTAAGAGCCTCGCGATTTTGCTAAAGTCCTTAATGAACCGTCGGTAGAACCCAGCATGCCCTAAAAAGAATCTAATATCCTTGATACTTTTGGGTGGTGGAAGCTTAGCAATCACTTCTACTTTAGCCTTATCCACTTCTATGCCTCTCCTCGAAATCTCATGGCCCAAGACAATCCCCTATCTCACTATGAAGTGACATTTTTCCCAGTTTAGAGTTAAGTTCTTCTTAATGCATCTTTGTAGCACTAACTATAGGTGATGAAGACACTGATCAAATGAATCTCCGTAGATGAAGAAGTCATCTATGAAAATCTCAAGAAAACGTTCCACCATGTCAGAGAACAAACTAAGCATGCACCATTGGAACGTTGCGGGAGCATTGCACAATCCAAAAGGCATGCGCCGATAAGCAAAGGTTCCGAACAGGCAGGTGAACGTCGTCTTTTCCTGGTCTTCTACAGCAATGGGGATTTGATTGTATCCCGAGTACCCATCTAGGAAGCATAGTACTCATGTCCAGCCAAACGCTCAAGCATTTGGTCGATGAAGGGTAGCGGGAAGTGGTCTTTACGGGTAGCTGCATTCAACTTCTTGTAGTCGATACAAACACGAATCTTGGTAAGCAGTCTTGTTTGTACCAATTCTTTTTCCTCATTTTTTATCACCGTAAAGCCAGCCTTCTTTGGGACTACATGAACAGGGCTAACCCATTGGCTATCAGAAATGGGATAAATGATCCCATTATCTAATAGTTTCAGAATTTCAGCCTTAACTGCCTCTTGCATGCGAGGGTTAAGCCTGTGTTGTGGGTCCCTCCTAGGGGTTGCTTCATCTACAAAATGGATTCTATGTTGCACCATGGCTGGACTTATTCCCTTGATGTCCTTCATCGTCCATCCAATGGCTTCCCTATGTCTTTTCAGAATAGACATTAAGCTGTCCTCTTATTGCTCAGTCAGGTGGGACGCTATGATGACTGGCAAGGTGTCGCCCAGGTAGGCGTACTTGAGGAGTTCAGGCAAGGCTTTTAGCTCTAAGGAAGGTGTTGAATCATTGGAGGCAAACTCTGGGTTTTCAATCCTATGATGAGGTACACTTGGGCTTGATGCCCAATCCACTGCTGAATCTACGATCTGGTCTAGAATAAAATCCTCAGCCTCCAGATCAAACTCTGCCTCAGTTTTTGTCTCCATGCTTTCCTCATGCTCACTGGTCAGGTTTTCAATAGAATTGACCTCAAAGTCTGATCATTGACATCCCTAGGTTGTCTTCCAAGATTGAATACATTGACTTCCTTCGTCATATCCCCAAAAGTTAATCGCATGAACCCGTTCCTACAGTTGATTATGGCATTGGCTATAGCAAGGAATGGGCGCCCTAAGATGACGGGAGTTTGAGACCTAAGATTGGACACAGGTTGGGTCTCAAGCACAATGAAGTCAACGGGGTAAATGAAATCCCTGACCCGGATGAGGACGTCTGTAATTTCCCCCTTAGGGATCTTCACAGATCGGTTGGCTAGCTGAATGGTGACTCGAGTTGGGCTTAGCTCGCCCAACCCAAGTTCCTGGTATACTGAGAGAAGTAGCAAGTTGATACTTGCTCCCATGTCAAGAAGTGCTCTACTAATTTCGGTCTGTCCTATGGTGCAGGAAATGGTGGGACATCCGTAATCCTTGTATTTCACCGGAATGGGACCAGACAGAATTTCGCTTATATTAGTGGCCAAGAACACTTTCTTGGGCACATTGGTCTTTCTCTTCTTTGTACACATATCCTTAAGAAATTTGGCATAAGCCAAGAATTGTTGGATAGCGTCAAGAAGTGGCACATTCAATTTGACCTGGTTGAACATCTCTAGCATTTTCTCCATGTGAATATTTTTATTGTTGCTCCTAAGCCTATTGGGAAAGGGTGTTACAGGCTTATGAACTTGTTCAGCAGTTCTGTCCTTGTCAGATGTTTGTGGAGTGGATTGGGAGGAACTAGCAGAGGCGGAGACAGGAGTGGGATCAGGATGGACTGGACTTTTCTGTTGGTAGACCTGGTTGTCTACCTTCTTTCCAGATCGTAGTGTGTGAACAGTATTGTACTGGTTAATCGATAGATCCTGAATTTCATATGCTTGATTGGAGGTTTTTGGGTTAACTAGCGGCTGACTAGGCAAAGTACCTTTTTGTCTTTCACTTAGGAAGCTAGCTAACTGGCTCATCTGCATTTCCAATCTCGATATGGCCTGTGAATGATTGTTCAGAGTTTGTCCCTGATTTTGCATAAAAGCGGTTTGGGACTTCATGAAAGCCTCCATGCTCTCCTCCAATTTACTGATTTTCTTTTCCATTGGTGAGCCTTGGGAGGAGGAAGCTGGGGCATGACTGGGAAAAGTTGGTGGAGTAGGATGGTGAAAGTTGTTGGAGAAAGTAGGCCTAGGAGGATTATTTTGGGTCCAAGAGAAATTTGGGAGATTCCTCCAACCGGGATTATATGTCTGTGAGTAGGGGTTGTGAGGCGACCGTGAGTAAGCCGCGTTCATGTGTTCTAGTGGCACTTGCTAGGCATGAAAAATAGGGCACTATTCAAAGACATGGTTTGGTGTCTGACAGTACGAACTACCCGGATTGTGAATTGGTGGTGGGTTGATCTGGTTGACATTGGCAGGCTCTTTAGTTTCCAGAGTCTCTATCCTTCTCATTAGGGTAGCAATCTTAGCCTCGGTAGCTATGGATGATTCTAGAGATAGGAGCCCTCCTCTTGAAGCTATAGATTGTGAATTCCTAGGTTTCTCCGAGGCTGGCTCCCATTGCAGGGTTTTCTCACCTAAATCCTCAAATAAATCCCAACCCTGATTCTCATCCTTCTGTAAGAACCCTCCCTGACACATCGTTTCTAATAGGGTCTTTGTCTGATAGTCTAGACCATCATAAGGAATCTCGCACTGACGCCATTTCTCCACGCCATGATGAGGGCACTGGGCTAGGAGATCTTTGAATCGCTCAAAGTATCTCCAAAATGGTTCGCTCGGTTCTTGCCTAAACTGTATAATATTCTTCCTAATGAGGGTAGTTTTTTGAATTGGGTAGAATTTCTTCAAGAAGGTCTTGACGAAATCATCCCAGGTCGTGACTGAATCTGCTGCCAAGCTGTACAACCATTTTTTAGTTAGGTCCTTTAGGGAAAAAGGGATGAAACATAACCTAACGGCATCGTCTCCTAGCTGAGGTATACGCATCATGAGGCATACTTCTTCAAATTTCCTAACAAAGAAGTATGCGTCCTCTAATTCTAAACCATGAAATTTGGGAAGAGTGTTAATGAACTAGAGATTTTAACTCGAAGTTATTTTCGTTTGCTTTAGGAAGTTTTATGCAAGATGGAAGTGAAGTTCTGATCGGGTAAAATCTATCCTGAAGTGACGCCATCACCGATTCTGGATGCAAGGGTAGAGAAGTGTTTCGTGTTAATCTAGAAGTTGACGGATCTATCACCCACTCTTGCATGCAGCACACCACAAACAACGTGAAGACAACAAACAATCGAAAAAGAACAAAAAACAAACAAAAGAAAGAAAAACAACCACAAGCCTTAGTCTAAAGGTACCTGGACCTAGACGACTCCTAACTGGTCGATTCTCCGGGGAAGGTTGTTGCAGGAACTTGACTACAAGCTAATCGGCCAGGAAAGGGCAAAGCTCGGGGGGAGGTATCCCGGGTGGAGCCACGGGCCTAATTAGCCAAACCACAGAGCTTTTGAGGCATTGCCCCTCAATCCACTTTCCTTAAACACCGATTTTGCAGGAGTATAGTTCTTACAATTTCCAATCTCGGTTAATCTCTTAGTGAGTCCGAGATGTCCCTAGGGCCAACATCTATTGATTTTTAGTTAAGGTTTGAAAAAATGTGAGTGCACTTGGAGATGGTTTTTGGGCTAAGGAAGGGTGATGAAATCCCCACCTTATCTTATTTATTTGGGTTTTGCCCTTAAAGTCAATTGTGCAAGTGTATAGTTTATTCACAACAAGGTAACACTCAAAGCGATAAATCACTCCAAAATGTTGGTCCTATTCTATATGAATGCACACGTATCTTTTCTCCAGCACTCTTCAAAAGAAATTGAAATAGACACGTGCCCTAAATGCAAAAGTCTAGTCCAAATTTCAATTAAGCAACAAGTGGATTTCTGTTGAGTTTATTACACATGCATAAGGTGAAGCATCCAAGGAAACTAAAAATTTAAAAAGCAAATTTTTTTTTAGCGGCTTTCGGTAACCCTGCAAACAAGTTTGTTAGTACTTCAATCGGAAAAACTCGCTTTTACACGAATTTTTCGAGGGCAAATGAATCCTCACGCAATGTCCTTGGCCACCTTTTTCGCTTCCCGTGATAGTGAGCTCTTTGGTACTTCTCCTACACACAAAAATAAAGAACAATCTTTAATATTGAACAACAAAGCCGTTCCCTCCCCGGCAACGGCGCCAAAATTTGATCGGCAAAAAGCAAGCACTAAAATAAGAGAAGGAAGTGTGGGTTGATGTTACTGCTTTTGCGATTCTTCCGTAGTAGCGAAGTCGCTATACGGGTCGTATCCGCAAGGAGGGAGAGCGATGGAAGCTTGATGCGGCTTCAAAGTTCAAGAAGAAAGAAAGTTCTTGTTTTCAAATAAAGAATTGAAAAGTGAAAACAAGTTATTTTTAAGAATTGTTGGAAAATGTTTTGGTGGTTTGTAAAAGTAGATTTTTTTCTTAGTTGTAAAAATGCATAGCTAACTTTTTACTAAGTGCTCCCACTAATTTTTAACTTTTGGAAGATAGCCTCACGATGGATCATATGCGAACACAACCCTTTTGCATTGGAACTATTCACGTGGAAATCGAGTGAAAGTTCATCCTAAAACTTAGCTTTACACGGCAAAAACTCAGACATTCCCTTATCAAGATCCAATAGAAAGCGAGAATAAGGGAAGACACGAGTGTCACTAATGGTATCGGTAAAGTTAAAAGGAAAAGTCTCTAACTTACAATAATAAGTAAAGTACACAACCCATAGATCATCAAAAACTCATTAAGCTTGAAGTATAAGAAAGTAAATACTTGTAGGTAAATTAGAGTTAGAACGCTCGTCTTAAGATATCATAGCTCTTATTTGCACAAGGCTTGTTTGACACTATTGACTCATTTGGGTTATCAATCAAGTGTTAGAAATTAGTGGGTTAGTAGTTAGTTAGCCATGCTAAGAAAAAGTTAGTTAGCCATAAAAGTAAAAGAAACAACAAAGGAAAAGAAGTGAGAGGAAGGAAGTTACACTACAACAAGAAACAACAAAAGGAAGAAGTAAAGATAAATGAGTTTACATTATAACAAGGAAGTAAAAGCAAACGAAAGCACAAGTAAATTGAAAGAAGAAAGAGAAGTAGTATTTGTATTAGCTTGTCACCCTTCAAATACAACACTTACACACACTCTCTCTCTCTTTCACTCTAATGGCTAAAGCTTAAAACAAGAAGAAGAAGAACAACAACTATAAACTAAAAACAAGACTACACAACTTACTCTAACTCTGAATCTGCTTCAACTGAAGACCTCTGGGGGTATTTATAGGCACCAGGGGGAAGGGGGCCACGTGGGTGACCCGTGGCCCGAAACGCAGGCGCGCGCGCGCCCAAAGGGACGCAGAAACGGGGCCAGGGCCGCGTTTCCGTGGCCCTGCCAGAGCGGCGCGCGCCTGGCTTCAGGCAGCGTGTCGCCCAGTCTGTCTTCTGACGCCTTGATTTCTGGATTTGCGATTTGATGCCCTAAGCTGACAAAATCTTCACTCTAAAGTCAATGGCTACTTGTTAGGCTTTTAATCACCAATTAAATGGTGATTTAGGTCTTCTTCTTCATTTGCACATCATGGACCTAGGATCAAGCAAGGAAGGTTTTATTAGCAAAATTTTACATGAAATAAATATGAGAATGTGATGAAAATTATGCAAAATTAGAGACTAATCAGTATCTTGGATTTGGGAATTGCTTGGGAGAATTGAGTCCAATTACACTTGCACTTTTCGTGTGGACTCAAGGAAGGCTTCGAAACTCTTTTTTAAAGAAGATTTTTTTTTATAGGTTGGTCTTTGTATGGAGTATATGAAGCTATTTATTGGTAAGGTTATTGATAGTAAGACTCGGGAGAGTTGTTTTCCCACTGATTCGATGAAAGATTATAATGATTATCTTAATCATTTTCAGAATACTGGGATTGAGGCATATATTGATTCGGATAAGACCAATCTGGCAAACTTAGTTGGTTAAAGTTATATAATGCCGAGTTGGTAATATCTAAACTGAAAGAGGTTGAGGTGAAGTATGGATCATTATATGTATTGAAAAAATTATAATTGTAATCCATATCACAAAGATATCAAAAACAAAAATAAAAAAATAAACAAACAAACAAAAAAAAAAATCTAGCCTAAGTTCGGGTCGACCTTAGACCTAGACGGCTCATAATTATTGATTATCCATAAGAGGTATATTGCAGAACCTAGCCACAAGTTAATTTTTCAGGTAGGGGCAAGACCAGTGGGAGATATCCGTGCCTAAGCAATGAGCTAATTATGTCAAACCACCAGCCTTAAGAGTTTCGTCCCTCAATCCTCAACCTTTGACACCGATTTAGCAAGAGTCAATTTCTAAGAATTTTCCCCTTATGTCAATCCCTATTTGAGTCTGAGATGTCCTAGGGCCAACATCTACTCAATTTTAAGTTAGGATTAGGCTTGTAAGTGAGGAGATTGTTTGTGGGCTAAGGTAGAGTAATGACTTTCCCACCTTATCTCGTTTAAGGACATGCCCTTAAATCATTTTTGTGCTCGTGTTCAAGTATATAGCAAAAATAACACCCAAGTAATATAACATACAAGTGTGTTTCCTAAGCTATATGCTATGCAGACGTACGTTTTTCTCCAGACTCTTCAATAATAATTTAAAAGTATGTGGAATTAGACAAATACCCTAGAATGCAAAGGCTGGATTATTTTTAATATTTAACAATCATCATGTTACTGTTGAGGTTATAATAGTGTACAAAGTATGTTAAACAGGAAAACTAAGCTATGCAGAAGCTAGAGAACTAAATTGCAATCACTCTGCAAGAAGATAGAGTGAGTGTCAACTCAAACTGCCGCGAAAACGCGGCTTTTGCCATGTTTGTGTGACAGAGAGGGCTTCTGGGCTCTACTTTGTACAGCAGAGTCTAGAGCCACTTATATGTGTTTTGCTTGCTTCATTTTCTTGAAATTAGTCCCTATACACCAAAATATAGAAGAAAAAAGAAAAAGTTTAATTCATTTAGAGTAAATAAAAAAGAAAGAAAACTTACCATCTCTCCCTGGCAATGACGTCAAAATTTTGATCGAGCCATACCTGCACAGAAAAATACAGAATTTAGGAACAGTGCTAGGTCCTCAATTCTACTGCTGTAGCAAATGGCTATATGGGTCGTGATCCACAAAGAGGGACTGTGATGGAAGCTTTGTGTAAGTTTCTTCTTTTAAGTTAATAAAAATGAGTTTAAAAGTTCTTCTCAATTTTGGTAAAAGAAAACAAACAAAGCTAGGTTAAGTTAAGAAGAAGATGATAGAAGAAGAAATAGTAGTGTTATTGTTGTTTTGTTTACAAAATAAAAATAAAAATTAAATGAAGAGGAGAATGTGGTTTTGGAGTGAAATTCTAAACTAACGAATGGGAAGAGATAAAAGAATACTTACCTCTACCACTGCATTATAATGAACATTTACCTCAGCGTGAAATAAAATAAGCAGATAGAAAGAGTAATTTGAATGCAATGCTTAGCTAGATCGAGTACGATGAAGAAAAAAAGAAAACTCCACTGATGTCACTCCAATACAATTCTCTCTTGAAAAAGGATTACAACAGTGTCACTCTATTTGCAATTTTTCTTCTTCTTCTCTCATGTAACTCTCTAATTTAAAATAAAACAAAATTTACATTGAAAAAAAGAAAATAAAATTTTAAAATAAACTAAACCAAAGTTTTCTACTGTCATTCATTCTTCTGTCTTCTGAAGATACATGTATTTATAGGAAAAAGGGGATAAGGGATAGAGTAAAGAGATAAAAGGGCAAACGCTCCCTTTGATTCAACTGAACAGTTGCAAAAATGGGGCTTGGGCCACGTTTTCGCGGCCATATCCTAGCCATTGGGCCAGCGTCTAGGGAGCGCTCTTCCGTTGATCTTTGTTCTATCCTTTTATCCTCTTGAATTTTCAGTTCTGCTTTGATTTGATGATATATTCTTTGATCTTCAGCTCAATCAATTAGGTCTTCAAAGAATCTGTTTTTACTTGCATTTTGATTTGTATTATCTCATCTGATAGATCTGATCTTCAGATCAGATGGCATCTAGAACCTCTGAATTTGAATCAATCTCCTTTCTTTTGAACTTTTATGTTTAATTGGATAAATCTTTCAATCTCTCTTTTCTTTCTTAATTATACTCTACACCACTAAACATGAAAATATATTAAATAGCAGAGTTTTATTTAAATATAAATGCAAAAATGTGAAAGATATGATATAAAACATGTAATGCACATGTACGATTAGCAATCATAATAAAGATGACTGTGATTATGATCACAATCATATAAAGGCTCAGAAACATGACATTTTTGTGAGAACTGCGATCATAATTGTAGTCCTCACAAAATAGTGCAAATCCACAGAAATAGGGCTTTGAGAACTGCTATCATAGTCGTAGTCTTCTATACTGTGATCATTTTGTGACAGAAATAGGACATTTTCGAAGTGGTCCACTTTTTTGAAGCGATTACTTAGGGGTATTTTTGTCTTTCACCATTAATGAGCTCTTCAGCGTTTGACACGTGGGTGCACATCCTTACTTTTAAAAAGAGGTGGCTGAAGCGAAAAAAATTATGAAGCTGAGTTTTTTTTCTTCTCTAATTATGGTCTGGCATAGTGGGGTGTAGCAAAAGGCCTCTAAACTATACCACTCAGAATAATTTAATTATATATAATCTAATATTTCTAACCCTTTGAGAAAAGACATCAACGTGCAACTATTTCTAAATATTGTTTCTACTTAAATATCTTCATTTGGAACAGCTGATTATTTTTCTTATACCCACAAAATTCATGATAAAATTTCATCTATATTTCAAGGATAAATGGATAATCGATGAAAATTGAGAAACCCCAATAGGGCTATCTATTTAATAAGCCATTTAGATCTTTGTGGCATGATTTCATTTATGAGGCTATTTCTCAAAGAGAGACAAAGAAAGGACAACGGAGGTCGAATCAAAGCCCAATTTAGCCTTGATATTGTATGCATGTGATATGTTGTGTTTAGATTTTTTATTAGAGACAAATCCCATAAAGACAAAAATTAAAGTTTTGTATGATAGGCAAGCCGATGCATGATGCAATTAAAGACTACATAATTGGTCGTAGCTGGGCGTCTTTGGTTATAGGGAAGTGGAGAAGTAGGAAAACTCAATTCTCACGTCCCTTATTTGTTTTGAATCAGAAATAGGAAATGGAAAAATCCTTTTTTATTTTTCCTTTCCCCTTTTGTTTTACATCTCCTTTTTATATTTCCATTTTTTCACTTCTATGGTGCTAGTGATCATGTAAATTTCACTTATAATAAGTTGTAGCTTAAAACGGTTAATTTTAATGTCATGTAAATCTCACGTGCAGTTTAATTATAGTCCTAAAATATCACTTTAGAATTAATTTTTAATTTAATATTATTTTATTATCAACTTTGTGATCATCTTTTTCCCTTCCACTTCCACATTACTAACCAAAATACCGAAAAACGCAATATAATTTTTCACTTACACTTTCACATTACAACCTAGTATCGAAAATGAGAATTACACAAATCCCAATTTCTCACTGCACTTCACATTTTCCATCCTCATTTCTCACTTACACTTTTTTCTCCCACTTTCATCAAACCAAACAGGCCCTAAACATAACGTTGTTCCTCAAAAAATTAAAGCATGTAAAAAATCTTTAATTGATTGCAATGAAGATTCAACGAATCAAAATTTGATTATAGAAGAGGAAAGAAATGGTTGAATCTCCCTTTGTTTAGTGCTGGTTCTGTATAGTAGTAGAGAGTGAATCTTGTTCTCCGTTGATGAGCCAAACTGGAAACTTGATCTTCGGATCTTTTTGCTTTCATTAAGCACGCTGGTAAAGTATAAAATCTTAATCAGTGGCTAAAATCTCAAAGAGATTACACTTGAACTCATCAAGTTGTAAAGAGTCTTCTCTTTTCCTCTCTTTCACACAATGTGTGTTCGGCAGGCTTATGCTCAGCTTTAGCCTTCTGTGGTTAATCAGTTTCAAGACTCAAGCATCAAGCATGCCTCTTTTCCGTTACCTCACGAGGGGTATCCTCTAGCTATTCATAGATATTTATAAAGGATTTTGGGGTGTAACTGACCCCTTAAATCTCTTCATAACCCCCATTAAGTGGAGAAAATATTGATGTAATTGACCTAATTAATAGCCATCTGTTATAACAGAAATGTCGGTCTTACGCTGGACACGAACCTCACTTTGCGTTGAAATGCGGAGCTCGCATACTTACGTTTAGTATTGAAATGCAGAGCTACAGAGGATTGCGTTTTGAAGTTGAAAACGCGATTCTGATCGAGATTCGCATTTTGAAGCAATAAAGTGACCTTCGCGTTTGTCAGAGAACACGACCTTCACGTTTGTTAAAGAATGCGGCCTTCGTGTTCGTCAGAGAATTCTACCTTCGTGTTTGTGAAAGTAGGCGACTATCGCGTTTGTCAAAATATACTACTTTCGCATTGTTGATGAAGTGCGACATCTGTGTTTGGAGTTGAAATACAGCTGTCGCGTTTGGTCTGAGGTCCACATTTTTGAGGCTTTGTCTTCAGTGATTTTAGACAGCCTACAAAACTCCCTCTAAAGTTTTTAAAACTCCGTGTTTGACTGGGAAGGATTTCGGAACACATTGGACTTTATGCTGACTTGGATCTTCGTGAATGGATTGGCAATTTCTTGAAGTATCTTAAGCCTGATCTTGTCTGGATTCTGGTCTTCATGAGTGTACTATTGAACTACTTGAAGCCCCTAGAGAAGATCATCATTGTAAGTATCTAGAAATACAGTCTAGAACTTATCTGAGCTCTGATTTGTTTATCAGTGTATTATTAAACTAGTTAAGTTTTTGACTTCTTCTATTAGGGTACTATTTGCAAAAGTTAAATCTCAGTCAGCAAATCTGTTTGCGTCTATTTTTTTATTGGAATATCAGACAGATCAAAGCAATGAGTTTTGACTGCAAGAGGTGACAGTTAACTTAGCAATTGAAAGTTGAATACCTTCATTGAGGAAGTTGAGTAGGAGAGATTTGATTTTATCCGAAGGATCTCATTTTTACTGAGAAAATCGAGAAAATTATCATTAGAGGTTTAATGTTAACCTAAAAGTAAGATGGATTTGCAATTTGAGCAAATTGAATTGTCAGAGAAGTAATATTAACTTGACAGGAGTTTATTTACTATTAGAGGTGTGATGTTTAATGTAACAGTAATTGAGTTTGCGATTTGAGCAAATTGGTGGACATATGATTCTATTGGAGAAAACTGACAAGGTGAATTTGATCCGTTAGGGGATGTATTGAATTTTTATTATTAAATGCGTAATGTTAACTTGATAGAGTTGTGTGCTAGAGGTAATAGTTAGCTTAGCACCTAAAGGTCTTATTTTCACTGAGAAAATTGAGAAGATTACTGTTAAAGGTGTAATATTAACTTAGCAGTGAGATGAGTGTTATATGTGTAATGTTAACTTAGCATTGAAAGTCTCATTTTCATTGAGAAAATCGAGAAGTTGTAATATTAACTTAACAGTAAGATATGTCAGAGGTGTAATGTTAACTTAGCAACTTAAGAGATGTAGTTTTAACCAGAGATCTTGTTTCATTAGGAAAAATTGAGAAGATTAATATCAGAGGTTTGAGTTTTAACGTGACAGTGGTTGGATTTGCTATTTAAGTAAATTGAATTGTCAGAGATATGATGTTGACTTGACAGATATTTAATTTTCTAGTTGAGCAAATTGAATTGTCAGAAGTGTGATATTAACTTTACAGATATTGGATTTGCGATTTGAGTGTCAGAAGTGTAATATTAGTTTGACCGAGATTTGTTTAACGATTTGAGCAAAGTTGTAAATTTGTAATTCGTGTGAGGATATTAACAAATAGAAGTTTTACCCACTGGGATACATTGAAGTTTTACTACCAGAGGTGTAATGTTAACTTGACAGGGTTGTGTGCTAGAGGTAACAGTTAACTTAGCACCAAAAAGTCTCATTTTTGCTGGAAAAATTGAGGAGATCACGGTTAAGGTGTAATGTTAACTTAACAGTGAGATAAGTCCTAGAGGCATAATGTTAACTTAGCACTGTGATTAGTCTCTAAAACTGCATATTTCATACCACATCTTAACATTTATTTAATATTAAATTCTGCTAATAATACCTCTCTTGCATGTTTCTAGGTCTATGGCATGAAATGAAGAAGAAGACCCTAAATTATCATTTAATTAGTGATTAAAAGCCTACATGAATAGCCATAGACTTTGGAGGGCTGTTTTATCAAAACCGAGGGCTAATTTCTAGAAACCGGGACCTGCCACTGACAGGGGACAGACGGGACAGCGCGCGGTAGAAAGCGTCGCGCACGCGGCTCTAGAAGAGCCACGGAAACGCGGCCATAGCCACGTTTCAGCGGCCGTACAGGCGCGGCCGCGCACGTACTTTAGGCCAGGGTTTGCCCCCTGGCCCCCTTTTTTTCCTGGTGCCTATAAATACCCCTTGGGGTTTCCAAAGTAAGAGATATGCAATGTTTTAGGGTAGTTTCATCTCTATTTATAGTTTAGGGTAGTTTAGGTTAGTGTTCTTCTTCTTCTTCCTTTGTATTTTCTGTTTCTTGTAGATCTTGTAATAGGAGAGAGAGTAGTACATGATTGGGAAGCTAGAGTGCTTGTAATAGAAGGCGACAATCTATGAGGTGCTCTCTTAACTTATCTTTGTTTTCTTCTCTAACTCCTTTTATATGTTTAGCTAATCTTTTCTCTCATGGAAACTAACTACTAATCACTAACTAGTCTAACTTCTTATTTGATAATCCATATAAATCTAATAGCCTCTACTTGGTCTTGCTCTTGCAAGAGCCATTGATGGCTCATGATGATGGATCTAACACTCTAACATCTAAATCTCTAACAAGCTAACATTACTTTATTTCATGCTTGTTCTTATTGAGTTTTGATGATTTAAATGTAGCTTGCACTTGTTGCTTGAATTTGAATGTGAAAGTTAACATATGAGCCATGCTTTGTAAAGCTCTTGAACCAAGGACTATTGATGACCAATGATACATGTGAGGCAACTATCACTAAGAGGTTAGCATGTTAGTGGAGTCATTAGTAGTTAGTAGCCATGAGTTTTCTTTCTTTTTTACTTTATTTAGAAATAATATTAAAAACCAAAAAAACTATTTCTTCTATGGTTTTCACTTCTTTGTGTTTCACCGTACTTCTCTTTTCATCCTTTGTTTTCCTTTTTTTCATTCTTTCAAACATTGAAGAACTTTTAACACACACGTGAATCAACCAGTATAGCTTCTATCGCCTCCCGTCCTTGTAGATTCGACTCGTTTTGGCCTCTATGCCATAACAGAAGTATCAAGGAAGCCAAAGCACAAACACTTTAAATCTTGATTTCAAAACATACACTTTTCGTGCGCGGTTTTTCTCCGATCAAATTTTGGTGCCGTTGCCGGGGATGGGAACGGTTTGATTTCACATTTTTGTTAACTTTTCTTCTTTGTTTTTGGTGTGCAAGTCAAATTTTTTAACATTGCAGAAGTCCACACTTGCTCTTGTGTGGTTGGGTAAATTCTTGTATATTCTTATTTTCTGCTGCTAGTTTTTATTTATATTACCTGTACACTGTAATAATTTTAAGAACTAAAATATAGAAACTGGATGCTTTAAAATGGTTTAGACATTTTCATCTAGGCATGTGTCAATTTTTATTCTAATATACTGTATGTTGTTCTTGTGTTATTGTGATCTTGACGGAGATGTATATATTGCATTGCATATAGTTAGGACAAACACGTGGGTGATTTTCTCTCTTTGTGTGTTCATTCTTATCTATATTGCACGCTTGCACGAATTAAACTTAAGGGCAAAATCCAATACAACATAAGGTGGGAAGTTATTACCCTCCCTTGGCCCAAAAATCACCTCCCCACTCACACAACTCAAGCCTTAATAAAAATGCTAGACATTGGCCCCTAAAGACATCTCGGACTCATTTAAGACATTGACTAAGGAGAAAATTGTTAGAAGTTGGCTCTTGTCAAATCGGTGTCTAAGGTTAGGGATTGAGAGGCGAAACGTCGAAGAACAGTGGTTTGGCATAATTAGGCCTGTCGCTCCTGCACGGATACCTCCCACTGATCTTGCCCCTACCTGGCCGATTAATTCGTGGTTAGATTCTGACAATATACCCCCCGCGGACAGTCTAACCAGTTAGGTCTAAGTTAACCCTAGCATAGACTTGTTTTCTTTTTTCTTATTTGTTTGTTTGTTTGTTTTTTTTTTTGTAAATTCTGAAATGGATTTTAACAATAATAATTTTTTCAATCCGAATATGAATCTATATTTCACCTCGACCCATTTGACTCGGATAACTCCGACCCGGTTATGTACAACATGAACCAACAATATATGTCAGGTTGGGATTATCCGACTCAATATGACCCGTACCCCTAATTCTATGACTATGATTCTCAAAATAACTTTAACTCTTCACAGAGTCAATAGGGATTCACCTACCCAGAGTCTAATTTTCAACCATCTTGTCCACAATTTCCACAATATTCACTCCCCGATTTTGATTCATATACTCCTTTTCCTGAATCACCAATTGAAGAAAAATCATCATTGGAAAGGAATTTGGAAGAAGTAATAGAGGCCCAAAAATAATTTGGAAAAATGGTAGTCTCATCATGTCTACCAAATTTCCAAAATTCATGTAGTTCTTTTTAGAACGACTCAAAGAAAAATCATTGTGGGAAAAAACTATGAAATTCGTGCAAGAGACCGAGCGTATAATGCAAAATACGATTGACTTACAATGTCCACCAAATGTTCATATGACTCACGAATCATGTCATTTTGAAAATCCTGCTTCAATTTCATCATTTCAACTTGAACTTGACCAACATCGACCTCTTGATAGTTTGGCCAATTATTCATTTCCTGAAATTGAACTTGAAAATGAATGTAAACCTGAGCTTCAAGTTAGCGATTCGAATCCATTCATTGAATCAATATCGATTCCTATATTATTACCTAAACTAAGTGATATTCTTGAGCTAGTTTTGATTCTCATACTTCCTGAACTTGAATCGATTATTTCACCCATTCACATTCCTTCCTTGGACAAAAATCAAAACTCAATTTCATTACATCCATTTGAACTTGCCCAAAATCTTGAAAACCACCTTGACATTTTGGCAAGCTATCCTTTTCTCAAAATTGAACTTGAGCCTAAAAGTGATCCTGAACTTCAAGTTGGTAATTCCATTTTACTTTTTGGTTCAATAATAACTCCGGTATCCTTATCAGATTTTTTCTTTATTTCAGAGTCAACATTGAATCCTGTACCAGTACACCATGAATGGAATCACCAATCTCTTATGATCACACTTCATTGCTGCGGAAAGTGTGTGAACATCAATTATTTGGTTTGGACCCCATTTTTGAACCAATTTCAACTCTAATTGTTAACTCTCGACTTGATCTGAGTCAAATTCCCGAGTCGGTGTCAGTTTTTACTCCTGTTCCATTTGAGTCCAAATTAATCATCTTCCAAAGTCACACTTCATTGTTGGATAAGGATGTTGAAGAAAATGACTCAGTAATTATTTTTGAAAATTGAAAATTAGATGGGGATAAATTTTTAAATAAGACCATTCACTCAATCATTCTTTTATTGGGTCATATTAGAAAGGTCATTGGTGAGTTCCTTCAAGATCCACATTATCCTGATTGGGTAGAAACGCTTGGCCCAAATAAACCACCACCGGAGCCACCACCATGAGGTAATTTTTCTTTCCTTCCTATTTGTTTCATGTCTATATACATTCACGATGCATTGAGGACAATGCAAGAGATAAGTGTGGGGGAGGGTTTACTAACATAGGTAGTTTTACATTTTCTTTCTTTTACACTTCTATTAGGAGATTTTTAAATTTTTCTTTTGTATAAATAAAAAAACTCTTTTCTTTTCTTTTTACAAAACTTTTTGAAACAAGGTAAATAGTTTTGATTTATTTTTAAGAAAATTAAGGTTATCTTAGGAATTAGGAAGATCTAAAATTATGAATTTTTAAACGAAGTCAAAATAATAGATCTTATTTAAATTTTAGGATAAGGAAGTAAGATTGAAAAGATAATTTGATCTTGAATTTTTTGCCTTTGATTTATGCACTTCACACTTACATAATTTTTGGGATTGAAACAAACACTGAAAATGCCATTAAAAAATAATAATATATATTTAAAAAAATTATGATAATAAAAACTACTTATTGAAACTGGGTAATTATGCCTCAGGAAGCATGATTATTCACGCCTAAAAAGATGGACAAAATCAAAATAATCCCCTTTAGTTTTGTGGTCTTGTTTACTCGAGTCTTTAAGTCCGAGGAATGTTTTCTCATCTGGTACCCTAAGATAATCTAGTTTGGGAGTCACCGGCTAAAAGCTCGCTATTCGGGTAATTAAGAAAGCCTAAGAAAATTAAGGGAATAAAAAAATAATAACAAAATAAAAAATAATAAAAATATGTATACACAAATCAATGGCATGAAAGTTAGAGTCGATATCCCAAAAATCTTCACAGTTCACCAAGTGCATATTTTTCTAAGAGTTTTATGAAAGGTCAAAGAATCAATTCAATTTTAAATTCTTACATTTAATTTATAACAAGAGTTTACATTTCGACTTATTTTAAGAAAGATTAATTTCTAGTTAACCTATGACCTTGGATCACTTATATTTTCGCAAAAATACTTCAACACTTTTCTCTATTTCAAAAATGTGTTTTCAAATACTAACATTTGATTTCTTTCTTTATGAATTTTGTAGGTGTCATCCTCAGGAGACAAAACTCCTCCTCTAGGGGAAACTTAGAGGTTTAACAGCTTATTGCACATGCTCAGTGCAATCGCGTCACCTGCGAAATTGGTGTAATAATCTTCTTAGTTAGTTTTTTATTTTGCTCGGGATGAGGAAAAAAAAGTGTGGTGGTATGATTAGTCTCTAAAATTGCATATTTCATACCACATCTTCACATTTATTTAATATTAAATTCTGTTAATAATACCTTTCTTGCATGTTTCTAGGTCCATGGCATGAAATGAAGAAGAAGACCCTAAATCACCATTTAATTGGTGATTAAAAGCCTACATGAATAGTCATTGACTTTGGAGGGCTGTTTTATCAAAACCAGGGGCCAATTTTCAGAAACTGGGACCTGCCATTTACAGGGGACAGACGGAATAGCGCGCGGTAGAAAGCGTCACGTGCGTTTCCGCGGCCGTACGGGCGCGGCCGCGCCCGTACTTTGGGCCGGGGTTTGCCCCCTGGCCCCCCTTTTCCCTGGTACCTATAAATACCCCTTGGGGTTTTCAGAGCAGGAGATATGTAATGTTTTAGGGTAGTTTTATCTTCATTTTTGTAGCTTAAGGTAGTTTAGATTAGTGTTCTTCTTCTTTCTCCTTTGTATTTTCTATTTCTTGTAGATCTTGTAATAGGGGAGAGAGAGAGAGAGAGAGAGTGGTACATGATTGGGAAGTAAGAGTGCTTGTAATAGAATGTGGCAATCTATAAAAGGTGCTCTCTTAATTTATGTTTGTTTTCTTCTCTAACTCTTTTGACATGTTTAGCTAAACTTTTCTCTCATGAAACTAACTGCTAACCACTAACTAGTCTAATTTCTTATTTGATAATCCGCATGAATCTAATAGCCACTACTTGGCCTTACTCTTGTAAGAGTCATTGAGGGCTCATGATGATGGATCTAATACTCTAACATCTAAATCTCTAACAAGCTAACATTACTTTATTTCATGCTTGCTCTTATTGGGTTTAGATGATTTAAGTGTAGCTTGCACTTATTGGTTGAATTTGGATGTGAAAGTTAACATATGAGCCATGCTTTGTAAATCTCTTGAACCAAGGACTGTGATGGTCAATGATACATGTGAGGCAACTATCACTAAGAGCTTAGCATGTTAGTAGAGTCATTAGTAGTTAGTAGCCATGGGTTTTCTTTCTTTTTCACTTTATTTAGAAACAATATCAAAAACCACAAAAACTATTTCTTCTATATTTTTCGCTTCTTTGTGTTTCACTGTACTTCTCTTTTCATCCTTTGTTTTCTTTTCTTTTCATTATTTCAAACATTGAAGAACTTTTAATACACGCATGAATCAACCAGTAAAGCTTCTATCGCCTCCCATCCTTGTGGATTTGACTCGTTTTATCCTCTATGTTATAATGGAAGTTTCGAGGAAGCCAAAGCACACACATTTTAAATCTTGATTTTAAAACATACACTTTTCGTGCGCGATTTTCTCCCGATCACACTGAAAGTCTCATTTCCATTGAGAAAATCGAGAAGATCACTGTCATAGGTGTAATGTTAACTTAACAGTGAGTGTGCCAGAGGTGTAATGTTAACTTAGCAACTAAAGTGGTATAGTTTTAACCAGAAATCTCATTTTCGTTGGAAAAAATCAAGAAGATTACTATCAGCGGTTTGAGTTTTAATGTGACAGTGGTTGGATTAGCGATTTGAGCAAACTAAATTGTCAGGGTGTGATGTTAACTTGAAAAGTATTGATTTGAGCAAAGTGAATTATCAGAGATGTGATATTAACTTGATAGAGATTTATTTTATGATTTGAGCAAAGTTGTGAATTTGTCATTCCATGTTAGGATATCGATAAATAAAAGTTTTACCCGCTGAGGATATATTGAAGTTTTACTGTCAGAAGTTTAATGCTAACTTATCAAGTTTGGTCTGTAATTCATTTCGCTAGAAAAATAAATAAATCTTTTTGTACACCTACCATTCTAAAAAAGGGAATTGGTAAAGGATTGTGGTGGGAATATATGAGTTTAACTCCCTTAAGATTTTTAGTAAATCCTCAGCTATTAACGAGTTTAGTTTGCTTTTACCAACTACCGTTTAAGTTGGGCTAGTCATGCTATTCCTCTCAGTATGATGAGTTGTCGAGGATTTTGTAGTAGACTTAAAAGCTAATGTGTTCCTCCATCCTTAACTGCTGTGTTGGATTACTGTCACTTTGAGTGACTTCTTGTCTGAAAAAGTATTTGATATATTTTTCAAGAGATTTTATTCCATGGGGATTATAAAGACATTGAAAGATCACCTAGAGGGGAGGTGAATAGGTGATTATGCTAATCTAATGAACTCAATGCGGAATTTAAAAACTTAATGCAATACACTCAAGTGCAATCAACAAGTGATGCACACACAACCAAGCCAAGCAATTATGAATGCACAATATGAATAGTTGCAAGGCACAAAGTAAAGAGAGAGATAGAGAGAGTCAATGGATCAAGCGCAAACAACAAGATGTGTTTCGAGGTTCGAGCACCCAGCTCTACATCCCCGCCTTCGACACACGAAGGATTTCCAATCCACTAGCTAGTCCACCTAGGACTCTTACAAGGAGTACCCAACTCCTCTCTTTACAACAACAACCTCCTCCTTGAGGCAAGCTCGAATCCAACAAAACAATCACCTCACAACCCGAGGGATTAGCACAAAGCAAACACAAGGATCACCTCACAACTTGAGGGATACAACCCAAGGCACAAAGCCAAACAAAGATTGGGTTTTTAACTTGGTGGTCTAAACAACAACCACAAACAACTTCTTTCTACTTAGTGATTTCAAGCAACAACCACAAACAATCTCTTTCTCCCACACAAAAATCCTATAGAAAAGATAGTAGATTTTAGCTCAAGTGTGGAGAAAACCAAGGGATTTGAAACCAGCAACTCAAAGAAAATCTTTGAGAAATAATAGAAATGAAGATAGTGAAGTTCAAACAAAAGCTTTTCCCAAAATCCCTTTTCTTTGATTTTTCAAACCCTAATAAAAACACCAAAAAGATTTTTCAATTTGAATCCAAAAACCTCTTTTGATTGCTGTGAAAACACCAGAGAGTAAGGAAAAATTCGCACAAAAAATCTTAGAGAAAAACTCTTGCCAAAGGGGTATTTATAGGCAAATCTGGAAACTAGCCGTTGGCAACAGTTTTTGCCAAAATAACCCTGCCGGTCGACCGGCCGGTCGATCGTTCAACGGTCAAATTTTGCCCGTTGGCAGCTACCGGTCGACCGCCCCGGTCGACCCAAACAAACAGAGAGCTCTGCTCTCTGAACCGGTCGACCAGGACGGTCGACCGTCCAAAGTCTGCCAAACGTGCACAATTCTGTGCACGTCGGTCGACCGACCCGGTCGACCGACTTCAGCCAAGTCGACTTGGTCAGAAGACTAGTCGACTGGTGAAGCCTGGAACAAAAAACTAAGTTAGAAACATGTTTAAAAATTCTTTTATCTTTTCTAAAAATCACCAAAAATAGTTTTATCATTTTGAATTGATATATAAACATGTGGTAAAAAGTTTAGCTCAAATATCAATCAATATGAACTATTTTTGTGTCTTATCATTTTTACCAAAAATCAAAAACTGTATTTTCTAAAACTTGAATTTTGAATATAAAATACGTTTTGTCCAAAACTCTTCCAAATACAAAACATGATATTTAAACACTTTGAAGCATGATGCATATGGATAGAAATCCAATATACATGAAACAACTATATATCATAGTTTTTGTCATTAATTCCAAAATATGTTTTGTCAAAAATACCAAAACATAAAACACATGAATAAGTAAGTCAAAACTAAGTTTGTCTAAGAGTTGAAGCATGCATGTATATAGAACAAATCATATATACATTAAACCATGTAAACTTGTTATAAATCTATCTATTCATGCAAATCAAGATCGGTTAAACTTAAAACCGAAAAACTGAAAACCAATATTCAAAACATGAAACGTGTGTGTTGTGAACTTGAGCATTATCATACTATTCTAATCTTTACAATTTGGATCTAAATACAAAACTAAACTATGGTACCGAAGTCTTCTTGTAGAGCGCAATCTCCAAGCCGACTCGATCCAAAACTCTTTGATCCACCGAGCAAGTGCTATATATGATCTTTGACGCTCGGGCTCTTGAATCACATGTGAAAGATGTGTGGAAGCTTTCACCAACTAATAACTTGATTAATGATCTGAAACTAAATAACACAAGATTATTAGTACACATAACTACATGAGTTAATCATCATCAAAACTAGAGTGGAAGGCCTTTGGGCCAACAATCTCCCCCTTTTTGATGATGACAAAACTCATGGAGTTATATATGCATGGATTAAAGTTAAGCTTCAAAGAAGCTCCCACTTAACTCATGCATAACCAAATAAACATAATGAATGTGCAATGAAGGCTCTTAAACATGAAACATGAAACATGCATATCTATGCATAAACAATAAAGGGTTCTAGATACCAATGAAATGTTCAAACACAAAACATGCTCTAGATACCAATTCCAATGAAATATTTAAAACAAAACACTAATTCCAATGAAATGTTTAAAACAAAACATGCTCTAGATACCAATTACACTCTAGATACCAATTACAAAACATCCAATTACAAAATATGCTTTAGATACCAATTAAAATTAAACTAAATTAAACTTAATATATGCAAAACAAAAACATGCATATATAAACCCAAATTCTTCTCCCCCTTTTTGCCAATCATCAACAAAGGGGTACAAACCAAAACAAAACAAAATCTTCTCTCTTTTTAATACAAAGAGTCAATCTTCAATACGGGGTAAAAGCAAAGCCAAATCAATTGAAAAATCAATAAATATTTCTCCCCCTTTTTGTTCGAAACAATGAATCAATAAAAAATAATATTTTCCCTCTTTTTGTCTAAAACAAAACCAATTAGAGGTGACAATCAATTAAGGTACCAATTGAAAATATGTCAAAGAATAGCATCTTGATACCAATTGAAAGGAAACAAACAAAAGCAACAAACAAAAAATATTGATACCAATTTTAAGCAAAAACACATGAAACATCTTGATACCATTTGAAATTAAACATAATAAATTTTGAATGTCTAAACACAAAAATTTTGATACCAATTGTAAATAATTTTCATTTTGAACATATGATACCAATTTTAAATTTTCAATCATAAAGTATGGGAGTACAAATACCAATTGAAAGACAAAATCAAATTTTCTCTCCCTTTATGAAATACCAACTAAAATAATGCATAGGCTTGATACCAATTTAAAAGTAATCAATTGAAACAAAAATGAAGCTCAAGCACTAGCATAAACAAGATTTTGTGCTTAAGGATATAGGGATATAATAAGCACAAATAAAACATATATATGTATGAAAATAGATACCAATAGAAATTGATATTCTTGGAATTGAAAGCATACATACATACAAAATATATGTGTATACAAAAAATGTCAAGGTTGATACCAATTGAAAGAATTCAATGATACCAATTGAAATAACAATAAGATCAAATGTATATCTCATATAACTATACCTCCCAATCATGGTTCAAGTTTTAAATGATTTTCATTTTAAAGGCATACATGAACATGATCTCCCATCCAACCTCCCATTAAAGGTAGGAGTTTTCAAAAATAGATTTAAAAATGTAGTATGTTTGAAAATCTCTACCATAGTGAAGAATACGAACTAGTTATAGGAAAAACTTTTAGAACTAGTACGAAATCCTTCAAGCACTGAATAAAACAAAATTGTTTTTCATGAAACACATGTAAATCACATGATCACTAAACACTCAAAGTCCATAAAGCTCATTCAAATTCTCATGAAAACAAATCATGAGTAAACTAATAAAGTGAGTGTACAAGTATAATGTGACACATATCAACATGAAAGTATTCAATTAGGCTCATATGAAATTCCTTGAAAACATGAAGACATGAAAAGCTAGATTTTCATTTCCAATAGAAATTACCCAAAAAAAATAAAAATCATCAAAACGATTTAAACTTCAAGGCATATGTATGTCATATACAAACTAAAGTATACATACATATCCTAAACAAAATGAGTCCACAAAAGTATATGCATGAAGGCACGTGGCTCAAGGATGTACATGTATAATCAATAGTTTGGATAAGATAGACATATACATGAAGTTAAACAAATAAACACGAAATCAAGAAAAACTAAATTTTCACCAAAACTAATTTTATTTCAAGGTATATGTATGAATTGTCAACACAATAAGTATACATACATATCCCTAAACACAATTGAGTCCATATATATAGATTTGCATGAAAGGCAAATGACTCAAAGGGTATACATGTATATCTTAAGGTTTGGCAAAATAAACATATACATGAAATGAAAATTCATACACATAAAATAAATCCAAAATAGGAATACAAGTTTACAATGCATGAATCATCAAAACTAGGCTATACTAGCACATTTAATGGGTACAAATAAGCATCCAAGCACAAACATATATAAAGATTTATTTGTGTCCCACTACATGTGCAAGTATAAATTCTAGTCTTAATGAAAACTAACATCTAAACAAGTAATCAAATCATTAAGCATAAAACGGGATTCATAACCCAACATGATAAACATGATAATCAAAACATGAATTATTAAGACAAAGAATCATAGTCAACCATATGATTAGCATGACTAAGACATGTACATTAGATCTATGATTAACATGATAGCTAAAACATAAGGAGAACACAAAATATGGGTCCATACTAAACATGGGTGTCTCAATAACTAATCATGTAAAGCATAAGTCTAATAAACATGGCAAACATCATACTAATCATGAAACAATAAAACATGATTCAACAAAACAAAAATCATAAACATCCACATGATCATTATGTAAATGCATGTGCATTAGATATAGGGCATACATGTTAGTTTAAAAAAGGTGAGAACACTAAATATAGATCCATATAAAACATGGGTGCTCAAGTAACTAAACATGTATAACACTATTCTAATGAGCATGGCATAAGCATAATGAACAATAAACCATGGCATGCTATAAATAGATGAACATGAAAAGCATGCAAATAAAAATGGGAGTTAGAGAATGATACCAAAACCCATGAAGGTGCATCTCTAGTTCTCCAAACCACGGTGGTCCTCCCACCAAATCCCCTTGAGAGTGAAGCATCCAAATGGTTCTCTTTTAAGCTTAGAATGCATCCACCTCAAGGCACCAATACTCTCACGTGATGCGAGAGCGCCCACCTACATCAAAAAGCATAGAGGTGGTCTTTGGCACCCATTTTCTTTTGGGTCCATAGGGGTTAGTTTCTTTTCTCACCCAAACAAAATTAGTTGCTAAATTTTCATGATAAACACGATCATAACAAAATCTAGCAAGGTGGCCTTTTCGACCACAATGTGTACATGTGTACACATGAGCATACGTGTGAAGGTGGTGACCGTGGAAAGCATGTGTATGCCGTGATGGGTGTGCATGCAAAGATGAACCTTGTTTCTTGCGAAACAAGGTTTCCAAACGTGAATGATTCAATGTGCATTGGCTCAAAGTGGAGCCCAAACATTCAACACTTTTTTTTAAAACATTTATATCATTTTCAATGGAGGAAGATAAAGTGGAGCATGCAATAGGTGTGCTATAAGAAGAAGAAGCTATACTAGCATGGCACACACGAGAGTCAATATCAATTTTCAAAGATTCATTTTTCTTCAAAACTAAATTCAATTCTTTTGTAATAGAATCAATTTTATTTTTCAAAACAAGGTTATCTTTTAAAACAAAATCCAATTTAGAAGATAAAACCTCATTATTTTTCACAACATCATTGCAATCATTTTTGTTTTTTAAAATCTCAATCTCATCAAGGGCAAGGTCTAGTTGAGATCGTAGTGAGTCACGTTCACTAGTGATCTCTTCCTTTTCTTGCAAAACAAATTCAAAATTAGAACACAAATCTTTTAATTCATTTTTCAAAATAAGGTTGTCCTCTTTCAAAAGATTGTGTTTTTCCAATAAATTTTCAAGCTTTTGAGCAAGTTTCAAATTCAATGTTTGAACTTTAAAACAACCATGGCAATAGGAACTAGAGCTATCATCTATTTGAGTGTCCGATTGTACCTCAAGGGAGTTTTTCCCTTGGACCATGAAGCAATGCTCTTCGGACTTTTCTCTCTTAGATCTCCTCATCTTGTTGATAATCCTTGGAAGTTCGGGAGACGTCAATAAGCTCCAAATTGCAAAAGCCGAGTCATAATGATTAAATACCGGTAAAAGATGTTCACTAAGAGATGCTTTAAGTGTTCTAAGTGCTAATGCATTAGCCTTTTTATGCTTGCTACTATTAGGGAATGATTCCATAGTGGAGGCTTGATAAACTAGATGTCCTAGTCTTTTCAAATGGCTACTCATATTGGCCTTCCAAACATCAAGTCTAATATGGTCAAACATAGGAGGGCTATCCATGAGAGCAAACTAAATGAGTGCAAATGAATAATGAAAAAGAAGATTAGCAAACCAAGATCTCACTCCTAGGTGGTTAAACCTAAATATCAGGAGCGCTAGCTCTGATACCAATTGAAAGATCACCTAGAGGGGGGTGAATAGGTGATTATGCTAATCTAATGAACTCAATGCGGAATTTAAAAACTTAATGCAATACACTCAAGTGCAATCAACAAGTGATGCACACACAACCAAGCGAAGCAATTATGAATGCACAATATGAATAGTTGCAAGGCACAAAGTAAAGAGAGAGATAGAGAGAGTCAATGGATCAAGCGCAAACAATAAGATGTGTTTCGAGGTTCGAGCACCCAGCTCTACATCCCCGCCTTCGACACACGAAGGATTTCCAATCTACTAGCTAGTCCACCTAGGACTCTTACAAGGAGTACCCAACTCCTCTCTTTACAACAACAACCTCCTCCTTGAGGCAAGCTCCAATCCAACAAAACAATCACCTCACAACCCGAGGGATTAGCACAAAGCAAACACAAGGATCACCTCACAACTTGAGGGATACAACCCAAGGCACAAAGCCAAACAAAGATTGGGTTTTCAACTTGGTGGTCTAAACAACAATCACAAACAACTTCTTTCTACTTAGTGGTTTCAAGCAACAACCACAAACAATCTCTTTCTCCCACACAAAAATCCTATAGAAAAGATAGTAGATTTTAGCTCAAGTGTGGAGAAAATCAAGGGATTTAAAACCAGCAACTCAAAGAAAATCTTTGGGAAATAATAGAAATGAAGATAGTGAAGTTCAAACAAAAGCTTTTCCCAAAATTCCTTTTCATTGATTTTTCAAACCCTAATAAAAACACCAAAAAGATTGTTCAATTTGAATCCAAAATCCTCTTTTGATTGCTGTGAAAACACCAGAGAGTAAGGAAAAATTCGCACAAAAAATCTTAGAGAAAAACTCTTGTCAAAGGGGTATTTATAGGCAAATCTGGAAACTAGCCGTTGGCAGCAGTTTTTGCCAAAATAACCCTGCCGGTCGACCGGCCGTCGACCGTTCAACGGTCAAATTTTGCCCGTTGGCAACTACCGGTCGACCGCCCCGGTCGACCCAAAAAAACAAAGAGCTCTGCTCTCTGAACCGGTCGACCAGGACGGTCGACCGTCCAAAGTCTGCCAAACGTGCACAATTCTGTGCACGTCGGTCGACCGACCCGGTCGACCGACTTCAGCCAAGTCGACTTGGTCAGAAGACTAGTCGACTGGTGAAGCCTGGAACAGAAAACTAAGTTAGAAATATGTTTAAAAATTCTTTTATCTTTTCTAAAAATCACCAAAAATAGTTTTATCATTTTGAATTGATATATAAACATGTGGTAAAAAGTTTAGCTCAAATATCAATCAATATGAACTATTTTTGTGTCTTATCATTTTTACCAAAAACCAAAAACTGTATTTTCTAAAACTTGGATTTTGAATAGAAAATACGTTTTGTCCAAAACTCTTCCAAATACAAAAACATGATATTTAAACACTTTGAAGCATGATGCATATGGATAGAAATCCAATATACATGAAACAACTATATATCATAGTTTTTATCATTAATTCCAAATATGTTTTGTCAAAAATACCAAACATAAAACACATGAATAAGTAAGTCAAAACTAAGTTTGTCTAAGAGTTGAAGCATGCATGTATATAGAACAAATCTTATATACATTAAACCATGTAAACTTGTTTTGAATCTATCTATTCATGCAAATCAAGATCGGTTAAACTTAAAACCGAAAAACCGAAAACTAATATTCAAAACATGAAACGTGTGTGTTGTGAACTTGAGCATTATCATACTATTCTAATCTTTACAATTTGGATCTAAACACAAAACTAAACTATGGTACCGAAGTCTTCTTGTAGAGCGCAATCTCCAAGCCGACTCGATCCAAAACTCTTTGATCCACCGAGCAAGTGCTATATATGATCTTTGACGCTCGGGCTCTTGAATCACATGTGAAAGATGTGTGGAAGCTTTCACCAACTAATAACTTGATTAATGATCTGAAACTAAATAACACAAGATTATTAGTACACATAACTACATGAGTTAATCATCATCAAAACTAGAGTGGAAGGCCTTTGAGCCAACAGACATATGGTATCATACCGATGGAATGTTTTTGACTATCCAGAGGTCAAATGTTGAACATGGTAGTTGTAAAATGCAATCAGGAGTAGTATCTCTTCAAGAATTTGTCATTAACAGTATCATGAGTCAATCTCCTTCTTAATTGATTAAATGGAAGGCTCCATTCGAGTGGACTGACTCTACTCCGAAGGAACCTTCCCCATTTAGGGTTAAATTTTTCTTTCATCTTTTGTGTCATGACCATGGGTTGTCTGACAGCTAAGAAGATCCGTTCCTTGACCTTTTTGTTTAAGGCTTTGGAGATTTGAGCTTGGTAAAGCTCGATCTATTGTTGAGCTTGTAGGCATTTATCGTCTAAGCTTCCAGATCTTGGAGGTCCCCTTTCTACAAGATCCCCTTTCTTAAAGATCCGTTCCTTGACCTTTTTGTTGAAGGCTTTGGAGATTCGATCTTGGTAAAGCTTGATCTATTGTTGAGCCTGCAGGCATTTATCGTCTAAAGCTTCTAGCTTTTGGAGGCACAGTCGATGTTTTTCCTCATTCTTCATCTTTGTCATAAGTGCAATACGCAGAGATGAAATCTGAATTTTTAGTAGAAGTGTGGCTTCATATCTGTATACCAAGAAAAATGGCGTAGCCTTCGTAGAGGTTCTAACTATTGTGCAGTAAGCCCAGAGAAGTTTGCCTAGCTTCTTGTCCCAGTCGTGTTGACTTTTAAGACAAACTTCTTAAGAAGTTTTCCTACTGTCTTGTTGAAGGCTTCTGCAAGACCGTTGGTCGCTGGACAGTATATCATTGAGGACACACTCTGAATTTTGAATTTATTACAGAATTTTTAGAATGCTTGGCTGACAAATTTGGGTTCGTTATCATGGACTATTCGTCGAGGTACGCCAAAGTGGTATTGTACGTGATGTTTGATGAACTTGATCACGTTGGATATCTTTACTTCCTTGAGGGGAATAACTTCTGCCCATTTTGAGAAATAATCGGTTATAGATAAGATAAACTGATATCTTTTTGATGTTGGTGAACAGATGGTTGATTGAAAAATGAAAGAGTAATGAGAATTACCGTCTAGGTTTGGGCTAACGGGTCGCGTCCACGAGGAGAAATGCGATAGAAGCTTTTCGATGAATTGTTAAATAACAAAGAATGGTGTTTGTTTTTTTCTTTTTTCTTTTTTACATTGAAAAAGAGAATGGAGAGAAGGGAAGTGATTTAAAGAAAAATTTAAAACTTGGAAAAGGCTTTGGAAAGGGGATCTTTAAAAAAACTTGAAAAGTGTTTTGTTGATTTTAATATAGGAAGAAGATCTGGGCTCAGTATTTTACTACTCAACGATGTGTTCTTTTCTTGAAATTCTTAGTGCCTCAACTTGATCATAGGCAAAAACTTAAGTTTAGTTTCAAAAGTCTTAAGCAAAGCAAATAAGATTGTTTGAAAAAGTTTAACTATTTTTCTTAAGAAATCCTCTTGAACTGAATGTTAAATCATCAAGTTTTCTTTCAAATATGAAACAAAAACAAGTTTAGTGATATTTTAAAAGAAATAGAAGTTTAGAAATCCAAATCCATCCTCATGTGCCTTCAAGAACACTTTCAAAGAAGAAAGACTTAGTTTAAGGCATATATATGATTCCATTGGGTTCTTTACATCAAAAATCGTTCAAAACAAGAGGGATTGAAGAGAGGGACGATAGTGAGCCTAGAAAACAAGTTTAGCTACTCATGAATGATGTAAAACAAGACATGTAAATAAAATAAGACATACCCGTGAATTGGAGTAGTAGAAGAGAAAGCTTGATCCTTTATTGATGTCACTTTAATTTTCAGATTACAATCACTCTATTCCTCTCTCTATCTCACTGATATTTGGACTGCACTACAAATTAGAAAATAGAGATACAACTTCTCTATACTATCTAATAAAGAACCTAAACCCTAAAAATAAAGAGAAAAACTTAAACTAATTTTCTGTCCCCTTTTCTCTGAAAAATACAGTTTTTATAGGTAAAAACCAAACGGGGGAGCGGGGTGTACGAAGATAGGGGAGAAAACGCTCCACCAACAACCTCAACCAAGCCATGAAAACGCGACTTTGGACGTTTCCGCGGCCATGGTGTGGCCAGAAGGCGACACCTGGTTGGTGGTGCTTCCTCGCTTGGTGATTCCCCTTTATCTCCTGCTGGTTCTCTCGTTTCAGCTTCAGAATTTGACGAAACGGCCTTTGATCTTTGGCTTTAACCACTTGATTTAGGAAGATTCATTTTAACCGGATTTCAACCTCTCTGATTTTCCATGATCTGCCCTGATTTTCTGATTTCGAATTAATTCTGAATTAAATCAGAATTTTGATAGGCTTTTGGGCTCGTTTCTCTTCCCTTTTATTTAGTAATGGGCTTGTATTTTATAAAGAAAAATAAGACTTATTTATAGGATTTATTAGATAATAAATATGGTAATATGACAATATATATGCAATATATGTGCTCGATCAATGGTTCCAATGACATCTATTTCCCACATCTCGAATGGCCATGAAGACGTGGGTGAAGATAACCTGGTACTTGATGTATAAAGTGATTGAGTTTAGACCTGCACAGAAAATACACGATTTCAGAACTTAAGAATTGAATGTACAAGCTCTTAATACTGACGCAATAGCAAGTGCCTATGTGGGTCATTATCCGTAAGGAGGGACTAGCAATGAAAGCTTTTAATAAGTTCTCTTTTAGTTCACTAAAGATAGTTAAAAGTTCTTCTCTTGTTCTTGTAAAAAAAAAAAAAGAATCTTTTGTTATGTTAAGAAGAAAGTGATAGATAAAGAAGGTGGAGAAAATAGAAAATAAATTTATACAAAGAAAGTGAAAATAGTAAATATAAGAGAGTTGGTGCTGGAGGTGATCTAAACTAAAGATTAAAAGAAAAAAAAGAAAAAAAAAACCTAAAAGTCTTACTTATCTCTTTCAGTTGATGGTTACCTTGAATCCTTGGCAAAGACTTACCTCATCTTGAAGTCGAGGAAATCATGGCAAATAGGATCTGTCACATTCCTGTTGGCCCAAGGTTACAATCACCCATGATTAGTGTATTTTGATGATTACAAAACATATTAGTTATTTGTACTAATAACATTTGTTGTTTAAGTGTGTTTCAGATTTCTATTCATTCTAGAAGTCTTCTCTCACAAATACAAGGATTTGGACTCAAGTCAACTCCAATTGGGCTCAAGGAACAAGTGTTGAAGATTATATGAAGAAGCCTATTGAAGATCTTGAAGTCCTTAGAAACATTGTAAGAAATAGAATGTTAAAGTTTGAGTATATGAAATTTGGCTCTAGGATTTGCACACACACTTGTTTCATATATTTCCTATGTTTTGAAAATGGTTATTTCTAAGTTTTATGCCTTAGTTTATATATACATGTACCAAAAGCTTTATATCTTGAAAATCTTCTTCAAAACATGTGTATAAACTATTTTCTGCATAATACTTAGCTATATGTATTTTTAAAATATTTCTCAAAATTTTTCTAACTCAAAACCAGCCCAGTTTTCTGTTTCAGGCAACTCCGGCCGACCGGCCCGGTCGACCGGCGATGTGTCTGGACATGCACTGTTTGTGCATGTCTGTCGGTCGACCGGACCGGTCGACCGACGGAGAGCAAATTGCTCACAGGTTTTTTCGGTCGACCGGACCGGTCGACCGGAAGAAGGAAACTGTGTTTCCTCTTTTGGGACGGTCGACCGGACCGGTCGACCGAGAGCCAACGGCTCTTTGCAGCTGGGCTTGCGGTCGACCGGACCGGTCGACCGCCAAGCCTGCTGTAGCCTAACGGCTCTTTCCTCTTTGGGCTATTCTGAAAAACTGTTTTTGTTTTCAGCTTTAATAGATTTTTGGAGAGTTGTTGGGGAGCTTTTGCAGGTCAAATTAGGTGTAAAGAAATTGTTTTTAACCTATTTTCTAACCCTATAAATAGAGGAGAAGTCTCTCTTGCATATCACCAAGAAAAATCCTCAAGTTTGTGTTGTTTTCAAAAGAGAAAAGAAAAGAGTTTAAAGCTTTCATTCCAATTCTTTTTGAGCTTGTTTTTCAGTTGTGTTTGATTACCAATATCACTCTACAACTGAAGTTTTTCTCACCACACTTCATAGAGCCAAAAATCCTATACTCATTCTATAGTGAAGTTGTAATTGAAGTGAGAGTGTTTGTAAAAGAGTTTGAGAAAAAGTGTAGTGATCTTGTTGTGATCACTTTGTTCTTGTAATCCTTTCCTTGTGGAGCAACCTCTTCGGTAGAGGTCCTTTGTACTCGGTGGAGCTCGGTGCTCGGTCTTCGGTAGACCAAATTGTAAAGGCGTCCTCGGTGGATAGTGGAAACCCTTCACGGAGGTGAAGGCGGGGAGTAGAGCGGTGGCTCGAACCTCGAAACAAATCACTTTGTTTGCGATTGCCTTTGCGTCTAATTCTTGCTTTACTTTTCAATAGCTCCTTATTGCTTTCTATTGCATACTTGTGATATTGTTTGAATCTCTTGTGATACTATTTGCTTGCTTGTAATTCTTGCCATATATCATTGTGTTCGCATCATTCTTCATATCATCCATTTCATACTTGTGTGTGCCAATCCCGTACTCATCCAACAAGAGCTTCACATAGCGCCTCAACCCATATCAAGGGGAATCAAGAGGAGTTTAGTTCAGAGCCTCGCAAGGGGAATTCGGCTACACTTGTTGGATTGTGCTAAGTTGAGCCTCACTTGTTTTTAGGTTCCGCATTTAGAGTGTTAAAATTTTAAGATTAGCAATCACACCTATTCACCCCCCCTCTAGGTGTTTTTCAATTGGTATCAGAGCTTGGACTCTAGGATTTGGCTTAACAACCTTAGAGAAGATCCTAATTTGCTAATCATTTCATTCATATTCATATAGTAAAAATGGCCGATGGAATTAAGACCCCTCCTAAGTTTGATGGACTTAACTTTCCCATATGGAAAGTTAAGATGACCGTGTTTTTGCAATCTCTAGGTAGCCGAGTTGCAAAAGCCGTGACTAAGTCCTTTAGTGTACCCCCGGTGACGAATCCACTTGGTCCGAAATAGAGACTAAGGAATTCGATGCCAATGCCAAAGCTCACTATGCACTTCTACAAGCCCTTAATGATGATGACATTTCTAGGGTTATCCATTGCAAATCCGCATATGAGATTTGGTCACACTTGATAGTCACACATGAGGGGACCTCACAAGTAAAGAAGGCTAAGATTGACCTTCTTCGGTCCCAATATGAAACATTTAGCATGCAAGAAAATGAAACCATAGATGATATGGTTACAAGATTTACCAAGATTACTAATGGACTCTCTTCTTTAGGTGAAGATATCAATAATGATCAAAGAGTAAGGAAGATCATCCGAGCTCTTCCTCCTTCATGGGAAGTTAAAGCAACAACCTTGAAGGAACTCAACGACAATGAAGAGATGGAGCTTATAGGTCTCATTGGGAACCTCAAAACCCATGAGATGGAAAGGAAAGCAAGGGAGGATATGGCTCCTTCCAAAAAGAAGACTATCGCCTTCAAGAGTCAAGCTACACACTCCGATGAAGACGATGAAGAAGAAGATGATGAGGAGCTCTCACTCCTTGTTAAGAATGTCCGGAGGATGTACAACAAGGCGAAGTACCAAGGTAGAAGAAGATGGCAAGGAGGCAAAGAAGAAAGAAGGATCACTTGTTTCAATTGCCAAAAGCCCGGACACATTGTTGCGGAGTGTCCGGACAAAGCTAAGCCCTCCACATCAAAGAAGCCCTACAAGAAGAAGGCTATGAAGGCAACTTGGGATTCGGAGACCGAATCCGAGGAAGAAATAGACACCGCCAACATGTGCTTCATGGCTAATGAAGGCACAAGCAAGGTAACCTCTTCCCCTTCCTATGATAATGAGCTTTCTATGGATGAATTAGAAGAGGCTTTTGTTGAGTTGTCACAAAATTATGATTTTTTAAAGAAAAAGTATTTAAAAATGAAAAAGGAAAATGAATCTTTAAGTCATCAAGTTTTTACTCTTACAAAAGAAAAGGATGATTTGGTTTCCACCTTGGCCACTACTAAAAATGATTTTGAAAAATATAAGATTTCTTGCAAAGGTAAGGCCCCACTAATTGATTCTAATGAAGTTTCTATGCTTAAGGAAAGATTAGACTCTTTAAGTGTTGTTTTGAAAAATTGTGAGTTTAACAAGAAGAAAATTGAGGCTATGTTTCCTAAGAAACAAGCCCCAAAGAAAAATGCTCATGCTCATGTTCATGTTCATGCTACACAACCTAAACAACATGGCAAAACCCCAAAACATGCTCACACTACACGTACACATCATGCATTCATGTATGGTAGAGTGTTCTCATGTTCACATTGTGGGCGGAAAGGACACTTAGCCAATTTTTGCTATGATAGACTATATGCATCACATCATAATGTTTGGGTTCGAGGGACTAACTTTAAAGGACCCAAGAAAGTTTGGGTACCAAAATCAACAATTATGTTAAATGATGTAGGTACTTTCCAAAGCCCAACGACGTAGAGGATTGTGGTATCTTGATAGCGGTTGCTCAAGGCACATGACTTGAGACATCAACAACTTTGCAACCCTATCAAGATATCATGAAGGTGGCACCGTCACCTTCGGAGATGACGCCAAGGGTAAAATCATCGGTATTGGTAATGTAAAACTTGGCACCTCTCCTTTAATTGAAAATGTAGTTTTAGTTGATGGCCTCAAGCATAATCTCTTGAGTGTTAGTCAACTTTGTGATAAAGGATTTGATGTTGTTTTTGATAATGTTGCTTGTAAAGTAATTGATAGAACTTCTAATGCTTGTGTATTTTCCGATTTTCGTGAAAGTAATGTTTATATGATTGATATGTTAAATATGTCTTGTAATATTACTTGTTTGAAAGCCCTCGATGATGACTCTTGGTTGTGGCATAGGAGATTAGGCCATATTTCTTTTGATCACATTTCTAGGTTAAACACAAAGGAAATGGTGAAAGGTATTCCTTACTTGAATTTTGAAAAGGACCGAGTTTGTGACGCATGTCAATTTGGGAAACAAACTAAGTCTTCTTTCAAGTCAATTAAGGATATCATGACATCACGTCCTTTGGAGTTAATCCATATGGATCTTTTTGGCCCTACACAAACCAAAAGTCTAAGTGGGAATAGATTTGCTTATGTTTTGGTTGATGACTTTTCAAGGTTTACTTGGGTTTTCTTTCTTGAACATAAAAGTCAAGCATTTTCGTATTTCCAAACTTTTAAGAAAAGAGTTGAAAAAGAAAAAGATGTTTCGATTTTGAGAATAAGAAGTGATAGAGGAGGTGAATTCATTAACTAACCCTTTACCACTTTTTGTGATGAACATGGAATAAAGCATGAACTTTCTTGTCCTAGAACTCCACAACAAAATGGAGTAGTTGAACGGAAAAATAGAACATTACAAGAGATGGCTAGGACAATGCTAAGTGAATATGGTCTACCACATTATTTGTGGGCCGAGGCCGTTAATACATCATGCTATATATCAAATCGTGTTTTCTTGTGTAAAAATACTACTAAAACTTCTTTTGAAATGTATTTTTCTAGAAAACCTAATGTTTCCTATTTTAAAGTTTTTGGTTGCAAATGCTTTGTTTTAAACACAAAAGATAATTTAGGAAAGTTTGATGCTAGATCTTATGAGGCTATTTTTGTAGGTTACTCAAACACTAGTAAGGCTTATAGAGTTTTCATTAGATCATCATTGACTATTGAAGAGTCTATTCATGTTAAGTTTGAGGAATCTAACAAGTTTGTTAAGAATGTTGTAGAAATAGATGCATTGGATGAAGGTTTGGAGAAAGTGACCTTGGAGGATACTTCTACTATGGGAGACAAACCAAAGGATGATGAAGGAAGCGAAGCTAAGGTGGAAGAGGCACAAGGAAATGAAAATCAAACACATGAGGTGGAGCCTACTCAACCACTACCAAAGGATTGGAGATACAATCCACATCATCCCAAGGACCTCGTCATAGGTGAAGTATCAAAAGGGGTAACTACTCGCTCTAGACTTCATGACTATTGTGGTAACTATGCATTCATTTCTCATATTGAACCCAAAAATGTCCTCGAAGCCGAGGCCGATTCATATTGGTTGCTAGCCATGCAAGAGGAGCTCAATCAATTTGAGCGCAACCAAGTTTGGCACCTTGTTCCTAGGCCCCACGATAGACCAACAATTGGTACTAAGTGGATCTTTAAGAACAAGTTGGATGAATCGGGTAATGTAGTTAGAAACAAGGCTAGGTTAGTTGCCCAAGGTTACACTCAAATCGAAGGGATCGATTTTGAAGAAACCTTTGCACCCGTAGCACGGCTTGAAGCCATACGGATGACACTAGCATTTGCCTCATATAAAGATTTCAAATTATTTCAAATGGATGTTAAAAGTGCTTTTCTAAATGGATTTATTGAAGAGGAGGTGTATGTTGAACAAACCCCCGGGTTTGTTGATCCTACACATCCGGATTTTGTTTTTAAATTAGATAAAGCTCTTTATGGTTTAAAACAAGCCCCTAGGGCTTGGTATGAAAGACTTTCTTCATTTTTGATTTCAAATGGTTTTAAGAAAGGTAAAATTGACACAACTTTGTTTACAAAACATGTAGAAAAGGATATTCTTATTGTGCAAATTTATGTGGATGATATTATTTTTGGTTCTACTAATGAATCTCTTTGCAAAGCTTTTGAGTCATGCATGAAGGATGAATTTGAAATGTCTATGATGGGGGAGCTCAACTATTTCCTTGGACTCCAAATCAAGCAAAGGAAGGATGGGATCTTCATCAATCAAGCCAAGTACACAAAGGAACTAATCAAAAGGTTTGGGCTTGAAGGATCGAAAGTAAGTAAAACTCCCATGGCAACAACTACAAAGCTTGACAAGGATGAATAAGGTAAAAGTGTAGACATTAAATTATATCGTAGCATGATTGGTAGCTTGCTTTATTTGACGGCTAGTAGGCCGGATATTATGTTTTCCGTTTGTCTTTGTGCACGTTTTCAATCTTGTCCTAAAGAATCTCACATAATTGCGGTTAAACGCATAATTAGATACCTTAAGGGCACTATTGAAATGGGTTTGTGGTATCCTAAAACCGGATTATTTGAAATGAAGAGTTTTTCGGATGCCGACTATGCGGGTTGTAGGGTAGATAGGAAGAGCACAAGTGGAACATGTCAATTCTTAGGTAATTGTCTTGTATCTTGGTCTTCCAAAAAGCAAAATTCGGTAGCCCTATCAACCGCCGAGGCGGAGTATGTTGCAGCCGGAGCTTGTTGTGCACAAGTTCTTTGGATGAAACATACTCTCCTTGACTATGATTTACACTTTGATCATGTTAAAATATTTTGTGATAATACTAGTACTATTCACATGACAAAGAATGCAAATCAACATAGTAAAACCAAACACATTGACATTAGGTATCACTTTCTTAGAGATCACTATGAGAAAGGTGATATTGTTATTGAATATGTTTCTACCGATTTTCAACTTGCCGATATTTTTACTAAACCATTAGACTATGCTAGATTTTCATTTATTTGTGGTGAGTTGAATGTTTACATTATGGACTCTTAAAAATAATATTTTCAACTTGTTTTATTTTAACCCTTTTTGATGTATGACAAAAAGGGGGAGAATAAGTTTAGTTTGATATTTAGTTTTGATATAGTTTGATATTTGAGTTTTACTTTATGTAGAAAAAGAAAGTTTGTTTATTTAAGTTTTTGACAAAACTATTGTACATTGACAAAACCTTTGTACATTGAATGCTTTATGTATTGTGCTTTCAATAGTCCAATTTTTTATACATAGCATTATTTGAGGGGGAGTTTTCCAAACTCCTCTTCCATGTTTATTTAAATAACCTATATGTTTTGTCATCATCAAAAAGGGGGAGATTGTTGGCCCAAGGTTACAATCACCCATGATTAGTGTATTTTGATGATTACAAAACATATTAGTTATTTGTACTAATAACTTTTGTTGTTTAAGTGTGTTTCAGATTTCTATTCATTCTAGAAGTCTTCTCTCACAAATACAAGGATTTGGACTCAAGTCAACTCCAATTGGGCTCAAGGAAAAAGTGTTGAAGATTATATGAAGAAGCCTATTGAAGATCTTGAAGTCCTTAGAAACATTGTAAGAAATAGAATGTTAAAGTTTGAGTATATGAAATTTGGCTCTAGGATTTGCATACACACTTGTTTCATATATTTCCTATGTTTTGAAAATGGTTATTTCTAAGTTTTATGCCTTAGTTTATATATGCATGTACCAAAAGCTTTATATCTTGAAAATCTTCTTCAAAACATGTGTATAAACTATTTTCTGCATAATACTTAGCTATATGTATTTTTAAAATATTTCTCAAAATTTTTCTAACTCAAAACCAGCCCAGTTTTCTGTTTCAGGCAACTCCGGCCGACCGGCCCGGTCGACCGGCGATGTGTCTGGACATGCACTGTTTGTGCATGTCTGTCGGTCGACCGGACCGGTCGACCGACGGAGAGCAAATTGCTCACAGGTTTTTTCGGTCGACCGGACCGGTCGACCGGAAGAAGGAAACTGTGTTTCCTCTTTTGGGACGGTCGACCGGACCGGTCGACCGAGAGCCAACGGCTCTTTGCAGCTGGGCTTGCGGTCGACCGGACCGGTCGACCGCCAAGCCTGCTGTAGCCTAACGGCTCTTTCCTCTTTGGGCTATTCTGAAAAACTGTTTTTGTTTTCAGCTTTAACAGATTTTTGGAGAGTTGTTGGGGAGCTTTTGCAGGTCAAATTAGGTGTAAAGAAATTGTTTTTAACCTATTTTCTAACCCTATAAATAGAGGAGAAGTCTCTCTTGCATATCACCAAGAAAAATCCTTAAGTTTGTGTTGTTTTCAAAAGAGAAAAGAAAAGAGTTTAAAGCTTTCATTCCAATTCTTTTTGAGCTTGTTTTTCAGTTGTGTTTGATTACCAATATCACTCTACAACTGAAGTTTTTCTCACCACACTTCATAGAGCCAAAAATCCTATACTCATTCTATAGTGAAGTTGTAATTGAAGTGAGAGTGTTTGTAAAAGAGTTTGAGAAAAGTGTAGTGATCTTGTTGTGATCACTTTGTTCTTGTAATCCTTTCCTTGTGGAGCAACCTCTTCGGTAGAGGTCCTTTGTACTCGGTGGAGCTCGGTGCTCGGTCTTCGGTAGACCAAATTGTAAAGGCGTCCTCGGTGGATAGTGGAAACCCTTCACGGAGGTGAAGGCGGGGAGTAGAGCGGTGGCTCGAACCTCGAAACAAATCACTTTGTTTGCGATTGCCTTTGCGTCTAATTCTTGCTTTACTTTTCAATAGCTCCTTATTGCTTTCTATTGCATACTTGTGATATTGATTGAATCTCTTGTGATACTATTTGCTTGCTTGTAATTCTTGCCATATATCATTGTGTTTGCATCATTCTTCATATCATCCATTTCATACTGGTGTGTGCCAATCCCGTACTCATCCAACAAAAGCTTCACATAGCGCCTCAACCCATATCAAGGGGAATCAAGAGGAGTTTAGTCCAGAGCCTCGCAAGGGGAATTCGGCTACACTTGTTGGATTGTGCTAAGTTGAGCCTCACTTGTTTTTAGGTTCCGCATTTAGAGTGTTAAAATTTTAAGATTAGCAATCACACCTATTCACCCCCCCTCCCCTCTAGGTGTTTTTCAATTCCCAGACTTAAACTATGAACTTAAATGAAAGCAGAAAATAAATAGAAACGACTATCCATCACCATAAGCCATCAAAGGCACTTGTAATGGCAAGGCATGTTCGATACTATACATTTCATTTGGATTATCATCAAAAACCTGTAGAAGAAGAGTAAGAGAAGAAGAAGAGAAAGAAGAACATGAAAATATAACTTTGATTCAATTCAAATAATAATGAAAGAAAAGAAGAATTTACACCTATGTCACCCTCAGTATAACCTTCACTCTCATTCCACCATGAAACACTTCTCTAATTTCAATTACATAAATAAAATAAAAATTACATAAAAAAACTAAAAATTAAGTTGCAAACTACAGAATAACCTAGCCCATGCTCTCTGCTAAATTATTCTCTCTAGCCTTTGAATTTGCAGATATTTATAGAAAAAACATAACGGGGGAGAGCGTCTGAAGATAGAGGGAGCAAACGCTCCCTGTATCTCAATTGTTATGCGGCAAAAATGCGGCATTTGCAGCATCTTCGCGGCTTGGCGACATCAAGGGTATGCGAGCCTCTAATTCTCGGACATTCTTTATCTTCTGATAGATTTTCAGTTTGGACTCTGGATTCATCTATATCACTGTTGATCTTCAGCTACCCAAAATGGATCCATCAAAATCCAAATTTAATCAAATTTCATTTGGTGTTATCTCACTGATTTGCTGTGATCTTCAGCTGACAATTTATCTGATCCTTGATTTGATTTAATCTGAACTTTAGTGGGCTTTTGGGCTCATTTTCTCTTCCTTCTCCTTTATTAAAGGCCCTGTAAATAATTAAACAAAAAAGATAATTAAAATAGAGTTTATTAAACAATAAATATGAGAATGTGACGATAAATATGCAATATCAATGACCGACCACACCCACACCTATCTTTTACTCGTCCTCGAGCAAAACAAATATAACCTAGTCTAACTAATTTTCGTAGGAATCACGGTTGCACTTAGCATGTGTAACAAGCAATTAAACCTCTAGGTTACCCCTAGAGGATGAGTTTTGTCTCATGAGAGTTTTCAATAGATTACACCCACAAAATCCATAAAGAAAGAAACAAAGTGTAACCCCCTGATCCTTGATGTACGTATCACAGTATCAGTACTTGATACGGCGTACCAAATTTATTTAATCTTTATAATAGTCAAATTGAGCCAGTTTCAGTTTTAGATATAATTTTTTTGATATTTTGAGAGTTTTCAGAATTTTCTAGAAATTTTCTAAATTATTTTGGAAAATCTCCAAATTCGGTGTTGACCAATACTGACAATCGGCTCTAAGATTTTTAATTTACAATTGAAATTGAATTTCAAGAATCTTCTTTCAAATTATTTTTAAAATCATATGATCTCCGCTCAGGCATTTTTGGGGATTTTCTTGAATTAGTCCAAAATCCGGTCAAACCGGTGTCGCCCAGTATCGGTGATACATTCTAGGATTCTTAATTTGCAAACTGGATAAGAATTCTAGAATCTGACTTCACAATATTTCTTCGTGTAATATTCTCTATTTTACAGAATTTTTGAGAACCGTTTGGAGCTAGTCAAATTTTAACGGACAAAAATAATATTAATTAAATAATATTAAATTCTTTTCTATTTCATTTCTTCTTTCTTTCTTCCCAAGTTTCTCCACTGCCATTACCCACCGCCATTTCCTCTCTTTCTTTTTATTTTCCTTTTCTAAATCTCTCTTTCTCTCATCTTTTACTCTCCTCCTTCTAAACTCTAATCTCTTTCTTCCTCTCTCAATTCCTCTCTCCCCCCTTTCTCAATGTCTCTTTCTCCCTCCCTCTCTCTCTTTGTATTCCCACGTGGGGGCCAGACCCATCGCCGTCGGTAGGTTAGCGTGGCACCTGATGGCCAACGCGCCACCATTCCCCCAACCTGAGCCGCCACCCCTCTCCTTCTTTTCCTCCTCTCCTTCTTCTTTTATTTATTTTTCTTCTCCTTATTCTTCTTCTTCTCTCTCTCTTTTTCTCTCTTACACCATCTCTCTCTTTCTCTGGTGTCGCAGCTGGTATGGGCCGACCGCCACCAGCTAGGCGCGGTCATTGGCGGCGGGCAAGGATGCTGCTCTGTCCTCTATCCTCTCCCATTCTCGTTCTCTCTCTCTCTCTAAAATGGATTTATTAACCCGACCCGTAAACCCATTTACCCAATACCCATTAACTTAAGTTTATTAGTTTGGGTTATTGGAACTTAACCCGACACAATAAGTAACCAAACCCGTTTCTAACACAATGAAGGTAAATTTTCATAAAACCCCTATAATGTATTACATTTTAGCCATTATAAATTACGTATTTGACCTCTTTGTTATGTTTTTAGTGTTCGGGAAATAACTTGACCATCGGGACTCCGAATTGAACGATACTAGAACCGTTGTGACTGTTAGAAGATGAGCTACATTCATGTGTCACCTATTTAAGTATTTTTCTTTTCTAAATTGTATTTTGTCATGTTTACTTAAATGAATTGTTTGTTACTTAAATGAATTGTTTGTAAATCGTGATTACCGGTAAAATTAGAATTTATAAGTTATATATAAATAGTAAATAACGATAATTATAATATATGCGATTACTTAACATCTTTAATATGATAATATTTAATTGTGATTATTGATTTAATATAAAATACAGATGAAATAGTTATATACTTATAATAAGTGACATTGGATTATTGATAAAGCTATTAGTTTAATGGTTATTTGATTATTAATAAATTAATTATTATTAAAAAGATTGTGAAGAGTTAAAAAGATAGACTTGTAGATAATTTCTTAAGATTATGGATATCTTGATATTTAGATACATGTTCAAGTTATATATAATCACCCTGCATGTATCATAAAATCACTGACACTGTCACTGCGACCAAACCACTGATATGTTAGATACTATACAAGTATGTGTTGTTATGATTGTGAACACCATTATTACATGTACATGTATTATTGTTACACGGGCATTCTAGTACACCAGACATTGTATTTCATGTAAATACTTATTATACTGGACACTATCATTTCATGTCCCTGTATCAGTGTTACACCGATACTGTTACACTGGACATTACTATTTCATGTTCATGTACCACTATGTCACAGTTATATTGATTCACCTGTATATGTGTGTATTATTTCTGTATACTCATTGCATGGATTACTACACCTATGACATGGAATATTATTACATGGATATTCATGTGTTCCCATTACATGTATGTTTTTCGTTACTGATATTGATACATACTGTTATTAGGCATGTTAGCTTTTGATATCTAATGTGTGTGGTGGGGGCTACCTCTTAAATCCCACATCTTATGTTTCCTGTTTTCTGTTATCCAGTTTAAGGATATCAACAGAGCTCATGTCCAGTTATCATGTTACATGTATCATGCATTGTTATTATTTCTGATACACTTTGTACTTTAAATATAATAAATATAACACGAGGATGGAGGAGACTTGACGGTTGACTAGATCTTGTCAGGTGAATGTTTAGATCCATTATTGTCCCACTGCAGGGGACAGGGTAGTGCTGCTACTGTCTATTATAGCTTGATGAGCTCTCGTTTTCCTTTTCCCATTACTTGTTACAGCCTCAACGGATGGCCCTGGTCTCAGCAGCGAGGGGTCTGTTTAAGACTGTGATCCCGGGTATGCACCGGGTATACCCACCTGACTAGAGCTCCTTGACCCTTGGGTTTTCATTTAACATAATAAAATAGTATAAACAATAGTAACATCGAGAACACTTGTTATTTGGTCACTCTGTCATTTGGATCATGATACCCGTATGCCATGTTCAAATAGGTTCATCTAGAGTGCGGGCTCTGATATGAACTACCAGTGGTATATGACACTGAAAAAGACTGATTAAAATACCAAGCGATATTGATTGTTATTATTGTATAAATAACATGACCTGCTTGATACACATATATTATTGTTTCATTGATACTTGTTACACTTTCTGATATCTTATCTACCATCATGTCACATGTATATTGTGCCCCGATACATGTATTTTATTATATGATTATACTTGTTATATATTTCCTGATGTTTTATTCAATTCTAGGTCACATGTATATTTGGCACTTCCTATATATTCCACAGACACTACGCAAGTACGCGGATATTTTGTATTTTCAATATTATCTATTTCCTATATATTGAGTAGGCACATTGTTATCGTATAAGTACAATATTGTAGTATGATTACTCCACAAACTCCATATCTACATGTTCATCTTCATCACAACAATATCTTGTTACTGTTACTATTAGGTACCTGTATCACTGCTACCTGTCATTTGAACACATTGATTTGATTAGGAAATCACTCAACACCATATACTATTACATATATTTAGAATTATATATAAACGATATAAAAATAAAATCCCCGAATATGTCTTACATACTATCTCAGTTATTCACTATAAATAGATATAGTTGGTAGCACAGTCAGACTTGTTAATTAATATTAATGATAATGTTAAAATATGACACTTGTATATTCTCCCGATTGTTATTATCGTTATATTGTATTATCTATTATTATTATGCTTGTATTACTATAGTATATATTACTGCTCCTTCATTTTACCACTCACTAGGTCGCTTTCTGACTCATTAGGTCGTTTTCTGACTACCCTGGGTTTGGGTGTCTAGGTTGGAGACCTGAGATATCGTAATATCAGATATTTTACTGGATACACATAGAAGACTCGTCATCGATACTATTCATAAGTATCTTTATTATTTAGTCATTATTTCCTTATTTATCTATATTTTCATATCTATCATGATCATTGACCCCCTTTCTGTAGGTATTCTTACACTTATTTGATGCTGAAATCATTGTGTATGTTTTACTTATTCTTTGTATTATGGCTCAGCGTACATATATGATGGTATTTCCGCCCTGTATATGCATGTCACTGTAGCGTCCCTGTATCGGTGGAATCGGGGCATTACAGAGTGATATTAGAGCCTAAGTTCACACTTGATGTGGGTAACTACCTAGGTTAATGCTCGGGCTCTTATCAACAGTATAATCGGATTCAGATTAGAACTCACCTGTCTCTGAATTTGGGGATCCAGCTATGAGTACAAGAATATATCATTTTGTAGACAATCCATTCATTGTCTCCAAATATTCCTTAGTTTAACTTATTATTCTGAATATTCTAATATCTAGGCAATTTTCCTTCATAATCTTGATTCCTTTCCTATTATCTTGATATCTGATACTAGCCACCCAGTCTGGAGTTTGAATAGATATCAGAGTGGCGCAACGGAAGAATAGTAGGCCCATAACATCCAGGTTCTAGGGCTGTAAATATCGTTTTCCCACCTAAATTGATTGTTCTCCCATCTAAATTAAAATTTCAAGGATGAATTTTTTGTAAGGTGGGGAGAAATGTAACCCTCTGATCCTTGATGTACGTATCACAATATCAGTACTCGATATAGCGTACAAAATTAATGGCCTTTCTTCTAGTCAGATTGAGTCAATTTCAGTTTCAGATATTATTTTCTAATATTTTAAATTTTTTAAAATTTTCTGTAATATCTCTAGATTATTTTAGAAAATCTCCGAATTCGGTGTCGACCAATACTAACATCAGCTCTAGGATTTGTAATTGACAATTAGAATTGAATTTCGAGAATCTACTTCTAAATTATTCGTAAAAATCATATGATCTCCTTTCAGGTATTTTTGGAGATTTTTCAAAATTATTTCAAAATCCGGTCAAACTGGTGTCATCCACTATCGACGATACATTCTAGCATTTTAATTTGCAAATCAGACAAGATTTCTAGAATCTGACTTCACATTATTTCTCCATGTAATATTTTCTATTTTACAAAATTTTTGGGAACCATTTGAAGTTAGTCAAATTTTGACCTACTAAAATAATATTAATTAAATAATATTAAATTTCTTTTCTATTTCTTTTATTCTTTATTTCTCCCCAAGTTTCTCCACTGCTATTACCCACTGCCATTCCCTCTCTTTCTTTTTATTTCCTTTTTATAAGTCTCTCTTTCTCTCATCTTTTTCTCTCCTCCTACTAAACTCCCTTTCTTTCTTTCTCTATCTCTCTTAAATCCTCCCTCTCTCTTTCTCATTGTCTCTTTCTCCCTCACTCTCTCTGTTCCCAGTGAGGGCCAGACCCGCCATCGCTGGCAGGCCGACGTGCCACCTGGTGGCTGGCGCACCACCGTGCCCCCAGCCTGAGCCGCCATCCCTCTCCTTCTTTTCCTCCTCTCCTCCTCCTTTTTCTTCTTCTTCTCCCTATTCTTCTTCTCCCTATTCTTCTTCTTCTTCTTATCTCTCTCCATCTCTCTCTTTCTCTGGTGTCACCGTCGGTATAAAGTCGGCTGCCGCCGGCCAGGCGCGGTTGCCGCCGGCGGACAGGGGGGCTGCCCTGTCTTCCCTTTCTCTCAATCTCGTTCTCTCTCACCCTCTCTAAAATGGATCTAAACCCACATCCATAATCTATTAACCCGACCCGTAAACCTATTTACCCAATACCCACTAACTTAAGTTATTGGTCAGGTTATCGAAACTGGACCCGACCCAACAAGTAACTAAACCCATTTCTAACCCAATGAAGGTAAATTTTCATAAAAAACCCTGATATATATCATGTATTACATTTTAGCCATTATAAATTACGTATTTAACCCGTTTGTTATATTTTTAGTGTTCGGGCGATAACTTGACCATTGGGACTCCTAATTGAACGATACTGGAACCGTTGCGACCGTAGAAGACGAGCTACATTCCCATGTCACCAATGTGAGTGTTTTGCTTTTAAAAATTGTATTTTGTCATGTTTACTTAAATGAATTTTTGTAAATCATGACTAACGGTAAAATGGAATTTTTATGTAATATATAAATAGTAAATAACGATAATTATAATATATGTGATTACTTAACATACTCAATATGATAATATTTAATTGTAATTATTGATTTAATATAACATACATATGAAATAGTTATATAATGGTAATAAGTGACTATTGGATTATTGATAAAGCCATTAGTTTAATGGTTATTGGATTATTAATAAATTAATAATTATTAAAAAAATTTGAAGAGTTGAAAGGATAGACTTATAAATAATTTCTTTATTGATAAGATTACATATATTTTGATATTTAGACACTTGTTCAAATTACATATAATCACCCTGCATGTATCACAAGATCACAGACACTGTCACTGTGACCAAACCACTAATACGTTTGATACTATATAAGTATGTGTTATTATGATTGTGGACAGCATTATTACATGCACCTGTATTATTATTACTCGGACATTCTAGTACACCCGACACTATATTTCATGTAAATAACTGTTATACCAGACACTGTCATTTCATGTCCCTCTATCACTGTTACACCAATACGTTACACTGGACATTACTATTTCATGTTCATGAACCACAATCACTGTCACATTGATTCACCTGTATATGTGTGTATTGTTTTTGTATACTGTTTTCCATTGATTTTGCCAAGGAAAAAACTTACAAAAAGTGTCGAGGAGCTAAATTACAAGTAATTCTTCGTAGTAAGAAGATTACAAGTAGATCTCCTCTGAGATTTCTGAGAAAATGTGCCGAAAGGAATCTGATCAGCGCGCGATCACTTTATCCCTTTGATGATGCGATCGATCGGACAATCGGACTGCCGCCTGATAGGATTCTCTTCTCGCCTGGTTCGGGGAATCGGAGAACAGAAGGTCAGTAGAGCCCTCTTATTACTTCTCGAGCTGCCTTTGCTTGGGAATTCATTCTCGTCTGGCTCCGAAAATTCCTTGAGCGGGAGGAAGATCTTAGGGTATTAGCACCCTGATTAGAGAAGTAATTCTCTGAATTCTTGAAAGCAAGAGAGTAGATATCTGTCCTTAGCCGTCTCTCCTTTTGTCTACCTCTCTAGATCTCGCCCCTCTTTTCGTGTGTCTCTGGTAGGCTATTTATAAGGAGAAGTAGGGGTATAATCGCCCTGAAAAATTTGGAAACAGATTGGGTCAATCTGTTTTACATCCAGTAAGTAGCCTCGTCGCGAGATTAGAATCAGCTTTTGCGAAGGTAGGAATAGCTGATCTCTTGATCCGCTCTGCTAAATGAGGGATACTCCCTTGATTCTTTCCAAATAACTGAAAGATCTCCCCTGATCTTCTAACTTGATTGGGAGAGTCAAAAGATCATGGCAAACAAATGCCAAATTTGATCTCAATTAGATTTGGTCTCATCTAGAGATTTGATTGGTCAAAGGTCACCATAAAAGACCCGCAGCGGAGTCGTTGCGTTGAGCTCATGGCAGAGCTGGGAGAAGCATCTGGCGAAGTTAAAAGAAAGCTCTTCAGCGGAGCTAGATAACTTTGTGGCGAAGCTACCAATTACCCTTTTGCGCAGCTGCATGGGGTTTTGAGCGAAGTTAATTTTCTGCTGCGGAGTTAACTGAGCATCTCTCGCAGCGAAGTTTGTGAGTTAGCTCGCAGCGAGGCTATGAAGGAGCTTCCTGCGATGCTAAGCAACTTTGGCTTCTTATGGGAGACTCATCTCGTGGGCTCGTGCGAGACTAAATGTTGAACTCACTTAATGTCTTTGGACCTGCTTGGGTCTTCTCACGAGTTTTTAAGAACGATCTCGGCTTACTGTCTGCTTCACTAGATCAGTAGAGTCCAAGTTGTTGATACGTCCCTTTGAGATGGGTAAAGAACTGGTCGTCAGCTTGTCTGCCGCTTGTCTTTTGTAGATGTCAACAAGTTAGACATTGTTCAGGTCAGTTAGGAATCTTGTCTTTTTTAGAGTGTCAACATATACTCGTTGCATGGATTACTACACCTGTGATATGGAATATTGTTACATGGATATTCAGATGTTCCCGTTACATGCCTGTTTTCCCGTTACTAATATTGATACATACTGTTACTGGACAAGTTAGCTATTGATATCCGGTGTGGATACTTATGCTTTATGAGGCACAAATACCCAGCTTAATGAGGCACAAATACTTTTAAGCGTGAATACTTATGCTTTATGAGGCACAAATACCCAGTTTAATTAGAGGATTTTTAATATATTATATATATATTTTTTAATAGGCGTAAGAATCTTTGTTTATGAACCCTAAGTGTGTAAGTGTATAAAACACGCATATTTCATCAAGAAAAAATTAAGACTAAATTACTTTTTCAAATTTTCTTCCTAATCTTAAAAATCAAACAAATAATCTTATTTTGACCAGGTATAAGAAATCCTAATTATGATTCTCCTATTCCTTAAAATTGACTTAATTTCTTACAAAAAATATATCAAAATATTATTTCTATTTTCAACAAGTTTTTGAAAGTAAAGAAATTGTTAAAAAAAACTTTAAGAATAAAAGAAAAACCTAAGTTATGTTAGAACCCTCCCCCATACCTATCTCATACATTGTTCTCAATGTATGAATTAATGCATAGATGCATGAAAATGAAGGAAGGGAAGGAAAACGTTACCTTAAGGTGGTGGTTCCGGTAGTGGTCTGATTGGGTCAAGCGTTGCTATCCTATCAAGATAATGTGATGGTTCATGGAACCCACCTTTATTGACCTCTTTTCTATTTACATATTTAAAGTCCCTAATATGAATAGAATCATGAAAGATCCTATCATGAAATTTGTTTACTTTACATGACCAGTCTTGAAAAATCATCACGGAGTCATCATGGTTTATACCTATGTCCAACAAAAGAATGTGACTTGGTGAAATGATTGATTACGCTCAAGAATGATAGGTTCAGGAACAAATACTAACTCGGAAAAATCAACTTTGGGTTCGAGAGTCAGTTTTGCTTCAAGAGTTGAGTCCAAATGTAAGAATTGATATTCACATTCTTTTCCCATCAATGTAATGCGACTATCCAAAATTGGTGATTCAATTTCTAAATCTATGGATACAGAAATAAATGTTGGCTTGGGAATTTGGTTCAAATTGGGTAAGAATACCGGAGTCATTATAGATTCGAAGATGGGAACTGAATCACAAAGTTGGGGATCGGTTTCACATTCATTATCAAGTTCAATCTCATTAAAATGAAAACTTGCCAATTCGTCAATAGATTGATATTGGTCAAGTTTAAGATTTTGTGGTGAAATTGAATCTTAGTCAAATTCTTCAAGATACCATGATCCTTGATTTTCATCAATATAGCTAGAAGTGTCGGGAATAGTCAAACATTGGGTAGGGAGAGTTTCCTTATTTCTATGCATGTTTTCTAATCTACTAAGTCTTACTTCTATCATATCCAGTAGATCACTTTGGATTTGAATCATGGATTCCATACTCTTTTCTAAATCGGCATGTTCTAAAAAAATAGAGTAAGGATCTGTGATTTAAAAATTTGATGGGATTTTGAACCTTCTAAAATTTGAATTTGTCGCACAAGCTCTTCTAAGGCTTTCATCCTCTTTTCCAGTTAATTAATTCTTCTAATGGTTGTTCAGGAGAAGTATATGAAGCTGGATGTTGGCAATGTGGTTGATAATATGACTCGGGGGAGTTGTATCCCCATTGACTCTGTGAACAGTATTGATGATTATTCCAGTCTTGTTCATAGTATTGAGACTGGGGCATGTATTGATTCAGATAAGACCAATCCGGCACACTAGTTGGTTAAAGTTATAATATACTGGACTGGTAATATCCGAAAAAGAGGTCGGGGTGTAACATGGATTACCATTAAAATTAGAAAAATTATTATTATAAGCCATATCACATAAGAAATGTCAAAATCACACAAAGATAAACAAACAAAAAAAATCTTATCCAAGTTAGGGTAAACCTTAGACCTAGACGAATTCTAACTGATTAGACTGTCCAGGGGAGGTATATTGCCGAATCTGACCACAATTTAATCGGTCAGGTAGGGGCAAGATCAGTAGAAGGTATCCGTGCCTAAGCAGCAGGCCTAATTATGCCAAAACACTATTTTTCAAAGTTTCTCCTCATCAATCCCCAACCTTTGACACCGATTTGGCAAGAGTCAAATTCTAATCAACTTTCCCCTTAGATCAGTCTCCTATACAAGTCTGAGATGTCCCTAGGGCCAACGTCTACTCAGTTTTAGTTAGGCTTGGGTTAGTGAGTGAGGAGATTATTTGTGTGCTAAGGGAGAGTAATGACTTTCCCACCTTATCTTGTTTATAGGACAGCCCTTAAATCAATTTAGTACAATGTGTACATGAAAAGCAACACTTAAGCAATATAAGTAATTCAAAAGTGTTCCTATACTACATGCTATGCATACGTACCTTTGCTCCAGTACTCTTTAACAGTAATATAAAATGTAAACGAATTAGACACGTGCCTAAATGCAAAGACTAAACCGTTTTTAGCATTTAACAAACATAAATTTACTGTTGAGGTTAGAAAGTATGTACAGTGAGTTAAACAAGAAAATAAATAGTTGTAGAAATTTAGCTTTGCAATTCAGCCAACCTGCAAAAATACAGGTTAGTAGTTCACTCAGATTGCCACTGGAATTTAGCAAATCTGAGGGTTTTTGGGCTCTGCTTTCTTGAACAGAGTCCAGGGCCACTTATATGTCCACTGCAGTAAATATTTCCTTGATATTTATCACTGCACACCAAGAATAAAGAAGAAAGTTAACCAAAAATGTAAACTTAAAAAGAGAATTACTTACTGTCCCTCCCCGGCAACGACGCCAAATTTGATTGAGTTAGAACCTGCACACAGAAAATATAGAATTTCAGAACCATATAACAGTAGTACAAGTACTCAATGCTACCGCGATAACAAGTGGCTATGCAGGTCATGATCCACAAGGAGGAACTAGTGATGGAAGCTTTTTTGCAAATTCTCTTTTAAGTTACAAAAAATTATTAAGGTTCTTCTTTTTGTTCTTGAAAAAAAAAAGAAAAATAAGTTACAGTTAAGTTAAGAAGAAAGTGGTAGGTAGGAAAGTGGAGAAAATGAAAAATAGATTTATACAAAAGAAATTAAAAGAGTAAAAAAGAGTTGGGAGATTGTGGTAATCTAAACTAAAGATTTAAAAGAAAAGAAAGAAAACCTAAAAGAAATACTTACCTTCTCTGGCCAAATACTTATCTTGAATCTGTGGCGACGATGTTACCTTGAAGTGGAGGCAATCAGCACATAGCCCATAAGAGTTGATTCCCGTCTCTTCCATATTACATCATCAGATGATACAAGTATGAAATGATACAAACTGAGACTAAAATCCATCATCATGAGCTATTGGTGGCACTCACAAAAGCAAAGCTCTTTCGATGCTATAAGACTCACGCGGATTGCACTTGGTACCAAAGGGAAAGAAGTAGAAAAGAAGACGAAGAACACTAAAACAAAGAAGAACATAAAAAATGTAACTTTAGATTCAATGTGGTAATAATAAGAGAAGAGAAAAAAAAATTTACACCGGTGTCACTCTCAGCACGAGCTTCACTCTCATTCTCCTATGAAACTCTGATCTCCTCTAAGTTTTATAAATGAAAACTGAAAATTACACGGAAAAAATAAAAATCTACACTAAAAAGAATGAAAAAACTGGCCTAAGAATCTATCTCTGCTTGATCGTTCCTTGTAGTCTCTGAAAACCCAGTATTTATAGGAAAAAAACCAAACGGGGGAGCGTACGAAGATAGGGGAGGAAACGCTCCCTCCAATCGCGGAAACGCGGCTTTGGCCATGTTTTCGCGGCCTGAATGTGGCCAGGTGGCCACACCCTAGAGGTGCAGGTCTCTGGCTTCGTGACATGCATTTATCTTCTGCTAGATTTTCAGTTTGGGTCCTGCATTTTGACGAAACCTCCTTTTATCTTCAGCTTTAACCAATTGATTTGTAAAGATCTATTTAACTGATTTTTTTCAACTGATTTTATATTCTTTGATTTGCGCTGATTTATCTTGATCTGTCATGATTTTTTATTTGAATTAATTCTGAATTAAATTAGAATTTTGATGGGCTTTTGGGCTCGTTTTCTCTTCCTTCTCCCTTAGTAATGGGTCTGCATATAATTAGACAATAAAGGATTAAGAACAGAGTTTATTATATAATAAATATGAGAATGTGATAATAAATATGCAGTATCAGCGACCGATCACACCCCGATACCTATCTTTTGCTCGTCCTCGAGTAAAACAACAAAACTAAACCAAAGATTATTAGACCACTTTCGCAGGTCACGCGATTAAGCATGTGCAACAAGATGTTAAACCCTAGGTTTCCCCTAGAGGACGAATTTTGCCTCGCGAGGGTTTTAAGTAGATTACACCCACGAAATCCATAAAGAAAGAGAAATAAAGTGTTAGTATTTTGAAAATATATTTTGAAAGAGAAAATATTTGAAATATTATTGTAAAAATTAAGTAATTTATAAGTTATAGGAAAAAAAATCCTTCTTAAGCTTAGTCTTTATTCAAAAACTTGTTATCAATCAAGATAAAGAATCAAACTGTATTTCTCATCTAGTCTATTATTTTATCCTAAGTTATCTACACTTTTGTGACCATGAAATTTTAACTCAGGGTTCTTTAACTCTAATTCTTATGTCTTATATTTTTTCTTTTATTTTTTGTTCTTTTTGTTTTTTGATATTATTCCTTAGTTCTATTAGGCTTTCTAATCTGCCCATGTAACGAGTCGTTAATCGATGACTGATTAGTATCTAATTTTGCATAATTTATACCTCATCTTCACATTTATTTGATAATAAATTCTGCTAATAATACCTTGCTTGCTTGATTCTAGGTCCATGGTGTGCAAAGGAGAAGAAGACCCTAAATCACCATTAATTAGTGATTAAAAGCCTATTAAAGATAGCCATTGACCTAGAGAGCTGATTCTATAAAAACCAGAGGCTGCACTGACAAATCTGGGCACAGGTCCTGACAGGAAACAGACTGGACCGCGCGCGGCTCGAAGCGCCGCGCGCGGTCCAGTCTGTTTCCTGTCAGTACGGTCGCGGCCCCGGCCGTGCTTCTGGCCAGCTGTTTCCAGCTGGCCCCCTATTCCCTGGTGGCTATAAATACCCCCTGGGGTTCCTGAGTTGAAAATATGCAAGTTTTAGGAGTAGTTTTCATTCCATGTTGTATTTTAGGGTAGTTTAGGTTAGGTTAGTTCTTCTTCCTCCCTTGTATTTTTCATTTTTTGTAGATCTAGTATTAGGGAGAGAGAGTGGTACATGTGGGGAAGTAAGAGTGCTTGTAATGGAAGGTGACAATCTATGAAAGGTGCTCTCTTACCTTATCTTTGTTTTTCTTCTCTCTAATCTCTTTTACATGTGTAACTAGTTTTTCTCTCATGGCAACTAACTACTAACCACCAACTTGTTAACTTCTTTGATGATAATCCGCATGAATCTAATAGCCTCATTTTGGCCTTGCTCTTGCAAGAGCCATTGATGGCTCATGATGATGGATCTAACTCTAACTTTCTAACCACTAACAAGCTAACATTACTTTACTTCATGCTTGCACTTATTGGGTTTTGTTGATTTAAGTGTAGCTTGCACTTGTTTGTTAAGTTGGGTTGTGATGAGTTACATATGGGTCATGCTTTGAATAGCTCTTGAACCAAGGACTAGTGATGGCCAATGATACATGTGAGGCAACTATCACTAAGAGGTTAGCATGTTGGTGGAGTCATTAGTAGTTAGTAGCCGTGAGTTTTCTTTGTTTTTCACTTTATTTTAGAAACAACAAAATCACAAAGACATTCTTTTCAATGTTTCCCACTTCTTCGTATTTCACCGTATCTCTCTTTTCATTCTTTACTTTCTTTTCTTTTCATTCTTTAAAACTTTGAAGAATCTTTAACAAACACGTGAATCAACCGGTAAAGCTTTATCGCCTCCCGTCCTTGTGGATTCGACTCGTTTTAGCCTTTATGCTATAACGGAAGTATCGAGGAAGCCAAAGCACACACACTTTAAATATTCATTTCAAAACATACACTTTTTGTGCGCGGTTTTACCTCGATCAATGACTTCCAACCAAACGGTCTTAGGGCACCGGGTGAGAAAAAACCCCAAGGACTTAAGGACTCGAGCAAACGGTCACAAAACTAAGGATTTTATTTTATGCACCGCTTTTAGGCGTGAATACTTATACTTTATGAGGCACAAATACCCAGCTTAATTAGAGGATTTTTCATAATATATATATATATATTATTTTAATAAGGCATAAGAATTTTTGTTTATGAACCTCAAGTATGTAAGTGTATAAAGCATGCATATTCATCAAGGTAAAAAATCAAGACTAAATTACTTTTTCAAATTTTCTTCCTAACCTTGGAAATCAAGCAAACAATCTTATTTTGACCAAGTATAAGAAATCCTAATTATGATTCTCCTATCCTTAAAATTGACTTAATTTCTTACAAAAAATATGTCAAAATATTGTTTCTATTTTTAACAAGTTTTTAAAAGTAAAGAAAATGCTAAAAAAAGAAAAACCTAAGTTATGTTAGAATCCTCCCCCACACCTATCTCATGAATTATCCTCAATGTATGAATTAATGCATAGATGCATGAAAAAGAAGAAAGGAAAAAAAATATTATCTTAAGGTGGTGGTTCCGGTGGTGGTCTGATTGGATCAAGCGTTGCTACCCAATTAAGATAATATGGTAGTTGAGGGAACCTACCTTTATTGACCTCTTTTCTATTTACATATTTATAGTCCCTAATATGAATAGAATCATGAAAGATCCTATCATGAAATTTATTCCCTTTACATGACCAGTCTTGAAAATCATCACGGAGTCATCATGATATTGACCTATGTCCAACAAAAGAATGTGACTTAGTGGAATGGTTGACTTAGGCTTAAGAATGAGAGATTCAGGAACCAATACTAACTCAAGAAAATCAACTTTGAGTTTGAGAGTTAGTTTTGGTTCAAGAGTTGAGTCCAAATCTAAGAATTAAAATTCACATTCTTTTTCCATCAATGTAATATGACTATCTAAAATTGGTGATTGAATTTCTAAATTTATGGGTACGGGAATAAATGTTAGCTCAAAAATTTGGTGTAAATTGGGTAAGAATACCAGAGTCAACATAGATTCGAAGATGGGAACTGAATCACAAAGTTGGGGATTGGGTTCACATTCATTATCAAGTTCAATCTCATTAAAATGAAAACTTGCCAATTCGTCATTGGGTTAATATTGGTCAAGTTTAAGATTTTATGGTGAAATTGAGTCTTAGTCAAAGTCTTCAAGATATCACGATTCTTGGTTTTCATCAATATGGCTAGAAGTGTCGGGAATAGTCAAAGATTGGGTAGGGAGAGTTTCCTTATTCCTACGCATGTTTTTCAATCTACTAAGTATTGCTTCTATCATATCAAGTAGATCACTTTGGAATTGAATCATGGATTCCATATTCTTTTCTAAGTCGACATGTTCTTCTTGAAAAATAGAGTAAGGATCTCTGATTTGAAAATTTTGATGGGATTTTGAGTCTTCTAAAATTTGAATTCGTCGCTCAAGCTCTTCTACTAAGACTTCCATCCTCTTTTCCCAGTCAATTGATTCTTCTAATGGTTATTTAGGAGAAGGAAGCTGGATGTTGGTAAGGTGGTTGACAATATGACTCAGGGGAGTTGTATTCGCATTAACTCTATGAAGAGTAGTGATGATTATTCCAGTCTCGTTCACAGTATTAGGACTGGGGCATGTATTGATTTGGATAAGACCAATCTGTACACTAGGTTGGTTAAAGTTATGATATGCCAGGTTGGTAATATCCAAAAAAAAGGTCAGAGTGTAACATGGATTACCATTAAAATTGAAAAATTGTTGTTATAAGTCATATCACACAAGAAATGTCAAAATCAAACAAAGAAAAATAAACAAAAAAATCTAATCTAAGTTAGGGTAGACCTTAAACCTAGACGACTCCTAACTGGTTAGACTATCCATAGGGGGTATATTGCCAATATGACCACAAGTTAATCGGCCAGGTAGGGGCAAGATCAGTGGAAGGTATCCGTGCCTAAGCTGCGGGCCTAATTATTCAAACTACTATTTTTCGGGTTTCACCTCATCAATCTCAATCTTTGACACCGATTTGGCAAGAGTCAAATTCTAATCAACTTTCCCCTTAGATCAGTTTCCTATACAAGTCCGAGATGTCCCTAGGGCCAACGTCTACTCAGTTTTAGTTAGGCTTGGGTTAGTGAGTGAGGAGATTGTTTCTGTGCTAAGAGAGAGTAATGACTTTCCCACCTTATCTTGTTTATAAGATAAGCCCTTAAATCAATTTAGTGCAATGTGTACATGAAAAGCAACACTTAAGTAATGTAAACAATTCAAAAGTGTTCCTATATACTACATGCTTTGCACACGTACCTTTGCTCCAGCATTTTTCAACAGTAATGTAAAATATAAACGAATTAGACACGTGCCTAAATGTAAAGTCTAAACCCTTTTTAGCATTTAACAAACATAAATTTACTGTTGAGCTTAGAAAGCATGTACAGTGAGTTAAACAAGAAAATAAATAGCTAAAGAAATTTAGCTTTGTAATTCAACCATCCTGCAAAAATACAAGTTAGTAGTTCACTCAGATTGTCACTGGAATTTAGCAAATCTGAGGGCTTTTGGGCTCTGCTTTCTTGAGCAAAGTCCAGGGCCACTTATATATCCACTGCAGTAAATATTTCCTTAATATTTATCACTGCAGACCAAGAAGAAAGAAGAAAGTTAACCAAAAGTATAAACTTAAAAAGAGAATTACTTACTGTCCCTCCCCAGCAACGCCCAAAATTTGATTGAGTTGGAACCTGCACACAGAAAATATAGAATTTCAGAATCTTATAACAGTGGTGCAAGTACTCAATTATACCGCGATAGCAAGTGGCTATCCGGGTCGTGATCCACAAGGAGGGACTAGCTATGGAAGGTTTTTTACAAGTTCTCTTTTAAGTTACAAAAAATGATTAAGGTTCTTCTTTTAGTTCTTGAAAAGAAAAAAATAAGTTACAGTTAAGTTAAGAAGAAAGTGGTAGGTTGAGAAGGTGGAGAAAATGAAAAATAGATTTATACAAAAGAAATTAAAAAGTGTGAAAAAGAGTTGGGAGATTGTGGTAATCTAAACTAAAGATTAAAAGAAAAGAAAGAAAACCTAAAATAAATACTTACCTCCTCTGGCTAAATACTTATCTTGAATCTGTGGCGACGATGTTACCTTGAAGTGGAGGCAATGAGCGCATAGCCCATAAGAGTTGATTCCCGTCTCTTCCATATTACATCATCAGACGATACAAATATGAAATGATACAAACTGAGACTAAAATCCATCATCATGTGCTATCGGTGGCACTCGCAAAAGCAAAGCTCTTTCGATGCTATAAGACTCACGCGGATTGCACTTGGTACCAGAGAGAAAGAAGTAGAAAAGAAGACGAAGAACGTTAAAACAAAGAAAAACATAAAAATGTAACTTTAGATTCAATATGGTAATAATAAGAGAAGAGAAGAACAATTTACACCGGTGTCACTCTCAGCACGAGCTTCACTCTCATTCTCCTATGAAACTCTGATCTCCTCTGAATTACATAAATGAAAACTGAAAATTACATAGAAAAAAATAAAAAGCTACACTAAAAAGAATGAAAAACTGGCCTAAGAATCTATCTCTGCTTGATCGTTCCTTGTAGTCTCTAAAAACTAAGTATTTATAGGTAAAAAAACCAAACGAGGGAGAGCGTACGAAGATAGGGGAGGAAACGCTCCCCCAACAACCTCAATAATCGCGAAAATGCGGCTTTGGCCGCGTTTTCGCGGCCTGAATGTGGCCAGGTGGCCACACCCGAGAGGTGCAGGTCTCTGGCTTCGTGACAAGCGTTTATCTTCTGCTAGATTTTCAGTTTGGGTCCTGAATTTTGACGAAACCTCCTTTTATCTTCAGTTTTAACTAATTGATTTGTAAAGATCTACTTTAACTGATTTTTCAACCAATTTTATATTCTTTGATTTGCCTTGATTTACCCTGATCTGTCATGATTTTTTATTTGAATTAATTCTAAATTAAATCAGAATTTGATGGGCTTTTGGGCTCTCTTCCTTCTCCCTTAGTAATGGGCTTGCATATAAATTAGACAATAAATAGGATTAAGAACAAAGTTTATTATATAATAAATATGAGAATGTGACAATAAATATGCAGTATCAGTGACCGAACACACCCCGACACCTATCTTTTGCTCGTCCTCGACCAAAACAACAAAACTAAACCAAAGATTATTAGACCACTTTCGCAGGTCACGCGATTGCACTGAGCATGTGCAACAAGCTGTTAAACCCTCCGTTTTTCCTAGATGACGAGTTTTGCCTCGTGAGGGTTTTAAGTAGATTACACCTACAAAATCTATAAAGAAAGAGAAACAAAGTGTTAGTATTTTGAAAATACATTTTGAAAAAGAAATATTTGAAGTATTATTGTAAAAATTAAGTAATCTATAAGTTATAGGGAAAAAATTTCATTCTTAAGCTTAGTCTTTATTCAAAAGCTTGTTATCAATCAAGGTAAGGAGTCAAACTGTTGTTCTCATCTAGTCTATTATTTTATCCTAAGTTATATACACCTTTGTGACTATAAAATTTTAACTCAGGGTTCTTTAACTCTAATTTTTATGTCTTATATTTTTTTATTTTTTGTTCTTTTTATTTTTTTGATATTATTCCTTAGTTCTATTAGGCTTTCTAATCTGCCCATGTAACGAGCCTTTAATCGGTGACTTCCAGCCAAACGGTCTTAGGACACCGGGTGAGAAAACACCCCAAGGATTTAAGGACTCGAGCAAACAAGGTCACAAAACTAAGGATTTTATTTTATGAACCGCTTTTAGGCGTGAATACTTATGCTTTATGAGGCACAAATACCCAGCTTAATTAGATGATTTTTCATAATATATATATATATATATATATATATATATATATATATATATATATATATATATATATTAATAAGGCATAAGAATCTTTGTTTATGAACCCTAAGTATGTAAGTGTATAAAGCATGCATATTCATCAAGATAAAAATCAAGACTAAATTACTTTTTCAAATTTTCTTCCTAACCTTGGAAATCAAACAAATAATCTTATTTTGATCAAGTATAAGAAATCCTAATTATGATTCTCCTATTTCTTAAAATTGACTTAATTTCTTACAAAAAATATGTCAAAATATTGTTTCTATTTTCAACAAGTTTTTAAAAGTAAAGAAAATGCTAAAAAAATTTAAATAAAAGAAAAACCTAAGTTATGTTAGAATTCTCCCCCACCATGCATTGTATGAATTAATGCATAGATGCATGAAAAAGAAGAAAGGGAAGAAAAATATTACCTTAAGGTGGTGGTTCTGGTTGTGGCCTGATTGGGTCAAGGGTTGCAACCCAATTAAGATAATGTGGTGGTTCACGGAACTTACCTTTATTGACCTCTTTTCTATTTACATATTTATAGTCCCTAATATGAATAGAATCATGAAAGATCTTATCATGAAATTTATTCCCTTTACATGACCAGTCTTGAAAAATCATCACGGAGTCATCATGGTCTATACCTATGTCCAACAAAAGAATGTGACTTGATGGAATGGTTGACTTGGGCTTAAGAATGAGAGATTCAGGAACCAATACTAACTCGAGAAAATCAACTTTGGGTTCGAGAGTTAGTTTTGGTTCAAGAATTGAGTCGAAATCTAAGAATTAAAATTCACATCCTTTTTCCATCAATGTAATGCGACTATCCAAAATTGGTGATTCAATTTCTAGATTTATGGGTAGGGAATAAATGTTAGCTCAGAAATTTGGTCCAAATTGGGTAAGAATACCGAAGTCAACATAGATTCGAAGATGGGAACTGAATCACAAAGTTGGGGATCAGGTTCACATTCATTATCAAGTTCAATCTCATTAAAATGAAAACTTGCCAATTCGTCATTGGGTTAATATTGGTCAAGTTTAAGATTTTATGGTGAAATTGAGTCTTAGTCAAAGTCTTCAAGATATCACGATTCTTAGTTTTCATCAATATGGCTAGAAGTGTCGGGAATAGTCAAAGAGTGGATAGGGAGAGTTTCCTTATTCCTACGCATGTTTTTCAATCTACGAAGTATTGCTTCTATCATATCAAGTAGATCACTTTGAAATTGAATCATGGATTCCATATTCTTTTCTAAGTCGACATGTTCTTCTTGAAAAATAGAGTAAGGATCTGTGACTTAAAAATTTTGATGGGATTGAGTCTTCTAAAATTGAATTCGTCGCTCAAGCTCTTCTAAGGCTTCCATCCTCTTTTCCAATCAATTGATTCTTCTAATGGTTATTCAAGAGACGGAGTATATGAAGCTGGATGTTGGTAAGGTGGTTGATAATATGACTCGGGGGAGTAGTATCCCCATTGACTCTGTGAAGAGTAGTGATGATTATTCCAGTCTTGTTCACACTATTAGGACTGGGGCATGTATTGATTTGGATAAGACCAATCGGCACACTAGGTTGGTTAAAGTTATGATATGCCTGGTTGGTATATCCGAAAAAGAGGTCAGGGTATAACATGGATTACCATTAAAATTGGAAAAATTATTGTTATAAGCTATATCACACAAGAAATGTCAAAATCAAACATAGAAAAAAAAAATCTAATCTAAGTTAGGGTAGATCTTAAACCTAGACGACCCCTAACTTGTTAGACTATCCACGGGGGACATATTGCCAAATCTAACCACAAGTTAATCGGCCAGGTAGGGGCAAGATCAGTGGAAGGTATCCGTGCCTAAGCAGCGAGCCTAATTATTCAAACCACTATTTTTTGGGGTTTCACCTCATCAATCCCTAACCTTTGACAATTATTTGGCAAGAGTCAAATTCTAATCAACTTTTCCATTAGGTCAGTCTCCTATACGAGTCCGAGATATCCCTAGGGCCAAAGTCTACTCAGTTTTAGTTAGGCTTGGGTTAGTGGGTGAGGAGATTGTTTCTGTACTAAGGGATAGTAATGACTTTTTCACCTTATTTTGTTTATAAGATAAGCCCTTAAATCAATGTAGTGCAATGTGTACATGAAAAGCAACACTTAAGCAATGTAAACAATTCAAAAATGTTCCTATACTATATACTTTGCACCCGTACCTTTACTCCAGCACTTTTCAACAGTAATGTAAAATGTAAAAGAATTATACACGTGCCAAATGTAAAGTCTAAACCATTTTTAGCATTTAACAAACATCAATTTACTGTTGAGGTCGTATATACAGTGAGTTAAACAAGAAAATAAATAGCTGCAGAAATTTAGCTTTGCAATTCAGCTAACCTGCAAAAATACAGGTTAGTAGTTTACTCAGATTGCCACTGGAATGTAGCAAATCTGAGGGCTTCTGGCTCTGCTTTCTTGAGCAGAGTCCAGGGCCACTTATATGTTCACTGAAGTAAAAATTTTCTTGATATTTATCACTGCATACCAAGAACAAAGAGAAAGTTAATCAAAAATGTAAACTTAAAGAGAGAATTACTTACCGTCCCTCCCCGACAATGACGCCAAAATTTGATTGAGTTGGAACTTGCACACAGAAAATACAGAATTTCAGAACCTTATAACAATAGTACAAGTACTCAATGCTACCGCGATAGTAAGTGGCTATGCGAGTCGTGATCTACAAGGAGGGACTAGCGATGGAAGCTTTTCTTGCAAGTTTACTTTTACGTTACAAAATATGATTAAAGTTTTTCTCTTTTAGTTCTTGAAAAGAAAAAGAAAAATAAGTTACAGTTATGTTAAGAAGAAAGTGGTAGGTTGAGAAGGTGGAGAAAATGGAAAATAGATTTATACAAAGAAATTAAAAAGAGTAAAAAAGAGTTGGGAGATTGTGGTGAATTAAACTAAAGAATTAAAAGGAAAAAAAGAAAACCTAAAAGAAATACTTACCTCCTCTGGCCAAGTACTTACCTTGAATTTGCGGCGACGATGTTACCTTAAAGTGGAGGCAATCAGCGCATAGCCTATAAGAGTTGATTCCCGTCTCTTCCACATTACATTATCAAGACGATACAAGTATGAAATGATACAGACTGAGACTAAAATCTATCGTCATGAGCTATCGGTGGCACTCGCAAAAGCAAGGCTCTTTTGATGCTATAAGGCTCATGTGGATTGCACTTGCTACTAAAGGGAGAGAAGTAGAAAAAAAGAACATAAAAATGTAATTTAGATTCAATGTGGTAACAATAAGAGAAAAGAAGAGAAGAACAACTTACATCAGTGTCACTCTCAGCACAAGTTTCACTCTCACTCTCCTATGAAACTCGATCTCCTCTGAATTACATAAATGAAAACTGAAAATTACATGAAAAGAAAAATAAAAACCTACACTAAAAAGAATGAAAAACTAGCTTAAGAATCTATCTCTACTTGATCGTTCCCTGTAGTCTCTGAAAACCTAATATTTATAGAAAAAACCAAACGGGAGAGAGCGTACGAAGATAGGGGAGCAAATGCTCCCCCAACAACCTCAACAATGCCGCAAAAATGCGGCTTTGGTCGCATTTCGGCGGCCTGGGTGTGGCCACCACCCGGGAGGTGCAGGTCGCAGGTCTCCGGCTTCGTGATATGCATTTATCTTCTACTAGATTTTCAGTTTGGGTCCTAGATTTTGATGAAACCTCCTTTTATCTTCAACTTTAACCAATTGATTTGTAGAGATATGTTTTAACTGATTTTTTAATCGATTTTATCTTTCTTGATTTTCCCTGATTTGCCCTGATATGTCTTGATCTTTGTTTTGAATTAATTCTGAATTAAATCAGAATTTTGATGGTTTTTGGGCTCATTTTCTCTTCCTTCTCCCCTACTAATGGGTCTGCATATAAATTAGACAATAAATAGGATTAAAATAGAGTTTATTATATAATAAATATGAGAATGTGACAATAAATATGCGGTATCAGCGGCCGATAATTTCATTGCTCATGTGTCCTCATTACATGTATTTATATAACCTAGTTGTGATGATTCTTGCATTTACACTTGTATTCTCTGTTTTGTACATATTTTTCATAAGAATGTGATTAGTTTCATGTATATGTAAATTTTGTTTAAAACTATATGATATACATGTTCTATTCTTGAATCACTTGCTTTATATGTCTTGTACTTCATTGTAAACTAAATTCATGTTTGGGACAAATATGTATACTTTAGTTTTGACAAAACATACATATGCCTTGAAGTTTGTTTAGTTTTTGATAAAAATAGAATTTTTATATTTTTTGATTTCATATTGATGAAAAAAGAATTTCATGTGTTTTGATTCAGTTTCATTTCCTTATTTTCATGCATATGTTGATTACATGATTCTTGTGCATATGTTTTGTGTTTACTCATGATTTTGGATTCATGAAGATCTAGTGCTTTATAGATTTTTGAATGTCGATTCTTATGTAATTTTCATATTTTATAGATACATTTATATTTTGTTCCTTTTTTAAAAGATTTCATACTAGTTTTTAAAATTACTTTAAAACTAGTTCATTATTCTTCAAATTGGTAGAGTTTTCAACCTATGCTAAATTATTTTCAAAATATTACTTTTGAAAACCTCTGCCTTATAAGGGCGGTTGGTTGGGCGACCATGCCTTGTGTACTTTATTGAATATTTTTTTAAACATGTGCATGATAGGGTGGTAATTATGAGTTATACACATACATATCATGAAAATTAATTTTTGTATACTCATACTTGTTTTCTATATATGTATGCATCATATTTCAATTGGTATTTAAATTGATTATACATACATATATATGTTTTCTTGTGCTAAGATCAACATTATTTACACATATATATTTTTTAAGCACAAATTGATTCTATGCTAAACTTGATTCATATTCTAATAATAATTGGTATCTTTACAAGCTTATGCATTAGTTAATTGGTATTTCAAAAAGGTGAAGAAAAAATTCTTGATTTATCTTTCAATTGGTATCTTACTCTCACTCTTCATGAAGAAAAATATTTTACTTTAGAAAATTCTGACATTTTCAATATTGGTATCAATAACCTTCAATTGGTTGAAAAACACTTAGAGAGGGGTGAATAGGTGTTAATACTAATCTAATGATCTTTTTAAAACAAGTATGTATGTATGATGCAATCGGTCACTCAAAACAAGAAATTGAATCCGAATTCTCCGTGAAGGGCTCTAGAACTTCTCCTCTTTGATTCCTCTAGATTATGAGTTGAGGCACGTAATTGCTTTCTTGTTGAGATGAGTAAAGACCGAAAAATGTAAGTGAATGAAATGGAAGCAATGAAGTGCAAGTAAGAGGTATCACAAGATAAAAATGTAAAGCAATGAAAAACAATAAGGAAACCAATCGCAAACACAAGTGATTTGTTTCGAGGTTCGAGCCACCGCTCTACGTCCCCGCCTCCACCACCGTGAAGGATTTTCACTAAATCAGCAAAGGGAATTACAAGAGGTCTACACAAGACCGGAGTACCGAACTCCCACCAATCCAACCTCTACACAAGAGGGATCTCAACACAGAAAAATACAAGTAACAAGGTGATCAAAAAGACCACAAACTTCTCTCTTACAACTCCTTATAGAATGGGAAAGATTTTTGACTCAAGAAGTGGAGTGAGAAAATTCAGTCGTAAAGAAGTAAGAAAGAGCTTGAAAACACTGAAAAACTTCAATCAAGAATACACTTTAGAAAGTGTGAGCTTTGAAAACTTTTCTTTCTTTTTGGAAACTAAAACAATGGGAATTTTTCTTAAATTAACAAGGGACCAATGCCATCTATTTATAGGGATTTGCCATGAGCAAATCATCATTTAAACTAGGTTAATAGGTCAGGAATTAGCCTCCAGAAATTCAGAGATAGCTGAACAAATATCAAAATCAAATCCAGGAAAACAGATTCCAAGAAAGTAACCGTTGGTGGCTGCTGGCGGCTGTCGGTCGACCGGCCCGATCGACTAGCAGTCTATCTGGCAAACAAGCCGTTAGACTCGGTCGACCGGGCCGGTCGACCGGAGGCTAAACAAAAAACACAAGTTTGTTCTGTCGGTCGACTGGCCCGGTCGACCGACAAAACCCGAGAGCAAGGGTCAGTCAGTCGGTCGACCGGTCCGGTCGACCGGCAGACGTGCACAAACGTGCACGCCAAAGCCACAAAGCCCGGTCGACCGGTACGGTCGACTGATCAGGCCTGAAATAGATCCGATCGACCGCTTGGTCGACCAATGGGCCTGAAACAGAATTTTTATAGGAAAAATTTTGAATTTAGAAGAATTTTTAAAATATTTTTAAATGGCTAGATGATTAAGTAGCATTCTATAAGGGTTGGTATACATGATATAAATAAGATGTAAAAATATAAAATATTTAGAGACATGTATATCAACCAAGACATGTACCTAATTCAACTATCCAAAACAAAAACCGTATTTTGAAAAAAAAAAAAATGAAAGTGTGTGTGTGTTTCTTGAGCCAACTTATCATAACCTCATTCTTTAACAAACTAGTTCTTACAAAGATTCTAGGTGACACAATTCTTCAAATTAGAGCTTCTCCATATGCAAGCTTGAATCCTTGAACCCGAATTGAATCAACTTGAGTCAAAAATACCTTCCTTTAGGGAAGAAGAAATCTTGAATCCTTAGAACCCTGAAACACACTTAAACACTAAAATATGATTTGTACAAATAACTATATATGTTTTGTAATCATCAAAACTCAAAAATCGGGTGATTATAACCTTGGGCCAACAATCTCCCCCTTTTGATGATGACAAAACATATGAGTTATTTAACAAAAAATGAGAAAAATGGGAAAAGAGCTTGGAAGCTCCCCCTCAAAACGTGCTATATATATAAATGGCTATATACATGAATGAATAGTAAAAAACAAGAACTTGGCATAAGAGAGAATTCAAACATATAGCTCAACAAATAGTAACTGAAAACTTAAAACTCAAAATACATAACTCAAAACTCAAAACTCAAAATACATAACTCAAAACTCAAAACTCAAAATAATAAACTAACTTTTTCTCCCCCTTTTTGTCATACATCAAAAAGGGTAAACATTATTAAAAAAAAATTTCAAGATTCCATAACACAAACATTCAATTCACCACAAATAAATGAAAATCTAGTATAGACTAGTGGTTTTGTAAATATATCGGCAAGTTGAAAATCGGTAGAAACATAATCAATGTAAATATCACCTTTCTCATAATGATCTCTAAGAAAGTGATACCGAATGTCAATGTGCTTAGTCTTACTATGTTGATTTGCATTTTTAGTCATATGAATAGTACTAATATTATCACAAAATATTTTAATATGGTCAAAATGCAAATCATAGTCAAGGAGAGTATATTTCATCCAAAGGACCTGTGCACAACAAGCCCCCGCCGCAACATACTTCGCCTCGACGGTTGAGAGGGCTACCGAATTTTATTTCTTAGAAGACCATGAAATAAGACAATTACCGAGAAATTGATATGTTCCACTTGTACTCTTCCTATCCACTCTACAACCCGCATAGTCGGCATCCGAAAAACTCGTCTTGAAAAATTGTCCGGTCTTCGGATACCACAAACCCATTTCAATTGTGCCCTTAAGGTATCTAATAATGCGTTTTACCGTAATCAAATGGGACTCTTTAGGACACAATTGAAATCGAGCACAAAAACATACACAAAACATATTGTCCGGCCTACTAGCCGTTAAATACAACAAGCTACCAATCATGCTACGATAAAGTTTAATGTCTACATTTGTACCTTGTTCATCCTTGTCAAGCTTAGTGGTGGTAGCCATGGGAGTTTTGCTTGTCTTAGCCCCTTCAAGCCCAAATCTCTTGATAAGTTCCTTCGTGTACTTGGCTTGATTGACGAAAATCCCATCCTTCCTTTGCTTGATTTGGAGACCAAGGAAGTAGTTAAGCTCGCCCATCATAGACATTTAAATTCCTCCTTCATGCATGATTCAAAAGCTTTGTAAAGATTTTCATTAGTAAAACCAAATATGATATCATCAACATATATTTGAACTATAAGTACATCATTATCAACATGTTTGGTAAACAAGATAGTATCTATTTTTCCTTTATTAAACCATTAGAAATAAGAAATAAAGAAAGTCTTTCATACCAAGCCCTAGGGGCTTGTTTTAAACCATAAAGAGCTTTGTCTAGTTTGAAAACAAATCCGGATGTGTAGGATCAACAAACCCGGGTTGTTCAACATACACCTCCTCTTCAATAAATCTATTTAAGAAAGCACTTTTTATATCCATTTGAAAAAGTTTAAAATCTTTATATGAAGCAAATGCAAGTGTCATCCGTATGGCTTCAAGCCGTGCTACGCGTGCAAAGGTTTCCTCAAAATCGATACCTTCGACTTGAGTGTAACATTGGGCCACTAACCTAGTTTTATTCCTAACAATATTTCCCGACTCATCCAACTTGTTCTTAAAGATCCACTTAGTACCACTTGTTGGTCTATCGTGGGGTCTAGGAATAAGGTGCCAAACTTGGTTGCGCTCGAATTGATTGAGCTCCTCTTGCATGGCAAGCAACCAGTATGAGTCGCCCTCGGCTTCGAGGATGTTCTTTGGTTCAAAATGAGAAATAAATGCATAGTGCCCACAAAGATCATGAAGTTTAGAGCGAGTAGTTTCTCCTTTTGATACTTCACCTATAATAAGATCCTTGGGATGATGTGGATTGAATCTCCAATCTTTTGGAAGTGGTTGAGTAGTCTCCACTTCAACTTCTTGAACTTCATTTTCTTCATCACCCTTTGGCATGTCTTCAAGAGTAGGTGAGTCCTTCAAAGAAATTTTCTCCATGTCTTCATTTAGGGAATCTATTTCTACAACATTCTTAACAAGCACATTAGATTCCTCAAACTTTACATGTATAGATTCTTCAATAGTCAAGAATGACTTATTGAAAACTCTATAAGCTTTACTAGTGTTAGAATAGCCAACAAAAATTGCTTCATATGATTTTGCATCAAATTTACATAAATTATCTTTAGTATTCAAAACAAAACATTTGCAACCAAAAACTTTAAAGTATGAAACATTTAGCTTTCTAGAATAATAAATCTCAAAAGATGTTTTAGTAGAGTTTTTGCATAAGAAAACCCTATTTGATATGTAGCAAGATGTGTTAACGGCCTCGGCCCATAAATAATGAGGGAGACCGTACTCATTTATCATTATCCTAACCATCTCTTGTAATGTACGATTTTTCCTCTCAACGACTCCATTTTGTTGTGGAGTTCTAGGACAAGATAGTTCATACTTAATTCTATGTTCTTCACAAAAAGTGGTAAAGGGTTGGTTATTGAATTCACCACCTCTATCACTTCTTATTCTTAAAATAGAAGAATCTTTTTTCCTTTTCAACTCTTTTCTTAAAGGCTTGAAAATATGAAAGGCTTGATTTTTGTGTTCTAAAAAGAAAACCCAAGTAAAACGAGAGAAATCATCAACTAAAACGAAGGCAAAATGATTCCAACTTAGACTTTCGGTTTGTGTAGGACCAAACAAATCCATAAGGATCAACTCCAAAGGTCGTGATGTCATGATATCCTTGATTGACTTGAAAGAAGACTTGGTTTGTTTCCCAAGTTGGCATGCATCGCAAATGCGGTCATTTTCAAATTTCAAGTAAGGAATACCTTTCACCATTTCCTTGTTATTTAATCTAGATAGATGATCAAAAGAAATGTGGCCTAATCTCCTATGCCACAACCAAGAGTTATCATCGAGGGCTTTCAAACAAGTAGCATTGCATAGCATATTAGACATGTCAATCATGTATACATTGCATTCACGAAATCCAAAAATATATACATGTATTGGATTGTCTATCAATAACTCTACATGCTAGGTCATCAAAAACAACATCAAAACCTTTGTCACAAAGTTGACTCACATTCAAGAGATTATGCTTGAGACCATCAACTAAAACAACATTTTCTATTAAAGGAGATGTGTCAAGTTTAACATTACCAATACCAATGATTTTTCCTTTGGCGTCATCTCCGAAGGTGACGGTGCCACCTTCATGGTATCTTGATACGGTTGCGAAGTTGTTGATATCCCAAGTCATGTGCCTTGAGCAACCACTATTAAGATACCACAACTCCTTACGTCGTTGGGCTTTGGAATGTACCTACATCATTTAACAAATTTGTTGACTTTGGTACCCAAACTTTCTTGGGTCCTTGAATGTTAGTATTCCGAACCTAAACATGATTATGCGATGCATTAATCCTATCATAGCAAAATTTAACCAAATGACCTTTACGGTCACAATATGTGAATGCATACACTTTACCATACATGAATGCACGATGAATGTGTGGAGTGTGGGCATGTTTAGGGTGCTTAGCATGATGTAAAGGTTGTGATTTATGAACATGAGCTGAATAGCATGTGAATGTTTCTTTGGGACATGTTCCTTAGGAAACATAGCCTCTAGTCTAGTTTTATCAAATTCACATTTCTTCAAAACTACTCATAATGAATTAATTTTCTTCTTTAGCAAAGAAATCTCGTTTTCATCAATTTGTAGAAATTTACCTTTGCAAGAAATCTTATAGTCATCAAAATCCTTTTGAGTAGAAGAGAGAGTTGAAAACAATTCATCTTTTTCTTTTGTGAGAATGAAAACTTTGTGGTTGAGTGATTCATTTTCCTTTTTTATTTTCAAGTATTTCTTTTAAGAAAATCATAGTTATGAGATAATTCTTCAAAGGTTCTCCTATTTCATCTATAGATAGTTCACAATCAATGGATGTATCGGGAGTTACCTTGCTTGTGCTTTCATTTGCCATGAAGCACATGTTGGCGGTGTCGACTTCCTCATCGGATTCACTCTCTGAATCCCAAGTAGCCTTTAAAGCTTTCTTTTTGTAAGGCTTCTTGGAGGTGGAGGGTTTGCCTTTATTTTCCGAACATTCCGCAACAATGTGACCCGGCTTCTGGCAATTGAAGCAAATAATTTTCTTCTCTTCTTTACCTTGCCATCTCCTTCTATTTTGAAACTTTTCTTGTTGTACATTCTCCGAACGTTCTTTACAAGAAGAGAAAGATCTTCATCATCCTCTTCTTCATCATCCTCGTCGGAGTAGGTAGAAGAGCTCTTGAAGGCAATAGCTTTCTTCTTGGGAGGAGCCATCTCTTCTCTTACTTTTCTTTCCATCTCATGGGTCTTGAGATTCCCAATGAGACCGATAAGCTCCATTTCTTCCTTGTCATTGAGTTCCTTCAAAGTTATGGCTTTAACTTCCTAAGATGGAGGGAGTGCACGGATGATCTTCCTCACTTTTTGGTCGTTGTCAATGTCGTCACCTAAAGAAGAAAGTCCATTAGTAATCTTTGTAAACTTAGTAACCATATCATCTATGGTTTCATTCTCTCGCATAGAAAAACTTTCATATTGGGAACGAAGAAGGTTGATTTTTGCCCTCTTTACTTGTGAAGTTCCCTCATGAGTGACAAGTAAGTGAGTCCAAATCTCATGTGCGGATTTACAATGAATGACTGTAGAAATATCATCGTCATTAAGAGCTTGAAGCAAGGCATAGTGTGCCCTAACATTAGCGTCAAACTCTTTCGTGGCAATATCGGACCAAGTGTCATCATCACCAAGGGGTGCACTAAAAGGTTTGGTCACCGCCTTTACAACCCGGCTCACTAAGGATTGCCAAAACACGATCATCTTAACCTTCCATATGAAAAAGTTAAGGCCATCAAACTTGGGTGGGGTCTTAATTCCTTCGGCCATTTTTACTAAGTGTATGAGGATGAAAAAATGAATATAGTGATTAGCAATATAGGATCTCTCTAAGGTTGTTAAGCCAAGAGCCTAGAGACCAAAGATCTGATACCAATTGAAAAACACCTAGAGGGGGGTGAATAGGTGTTAATGCTAATCTAATGATCTTTTTAAAATAAGTATGTATGTATGATGCAACCAGTCACTCAAAACAAGAAATTAAAGCCGAATTCCCCGTGAAGGGCTCTAGAACTTCTCCTCTTTGATTCCTCTAGATTATGAGCTGAGGCGCGTAATTGCTTTCTTATTGAGATGAGTAAAGACCGAAAATGCAAGTGAATGAAATGGAAGCAATGAAGTGCAAGCAAGAGGTATCACAAGATAAAAATGTAAAGCAATGAAAAACAATAAGGAAATCAATCGCAAACACAAGTAATTTGTTTCGAGGTTCGAGCCACCGCTCTACGTCCCTGCCTCCACCACCGTGAAGGATTTTCACTAAATCAGCAAAGGGAATTACAAGAGGTTTACACAAGACCGGAGTACCAAACTCCCACCAATCCAACCTCTACACAAGAGGGATCTCAACACAAAGAAAAATACAAGTAACAAGGTGATCAAAAAGACCACAAACTTCTCTCTTACAACTCCTTATAGAATGGGAAAGATTTTTGGCTCAAGAAGTGAAGTGAGAAAATTCAGTTTCAAAAGAAGTAAGAAAGAGCTTGAAAACACTGAAAAACTTCAATCAAGAATGCACTTTAGAAAGTGAGAGCTTTGAAAACTTTTCTTTCTTTTTGGAAACTAAAACAATGGGAATTTTTCTTAAATTTAACAAGGGATCAATGCCATCTATTTATAAGGATTTGCCATGAGCAAATCATCATTTAAATTAGGTTAATAGGTCAGAAATTAGCCTCCAGAAATTCAGAGATAGCTGAACAAATATCAAAATCAAATCCAGGAAAACAGATTCCAAGAAAGTAGCCGTTGGTGGCTGCTGACGGCTGTCGGTCGACCGGCAGTCTATCTGGCAAACTAGCCGTTGGACTCGGTCGACCGGGCCGGTCGACCTGAGGCTAAACAAAAAATACAAGTTTGTTCTGTCAGTCGACTGGCCCGGTCGACCGACAAAACCCGAGAGCAAGGGTCAGTCAGTCAGTCGACTGGTCTGGTCGACCGGCAGACGTGCACAAACGTGCACGCCAAAGCCACAAAGCCCGGTCGACTGGTGCGGTCAACCGATCAGGCCTGAAATAGATCCGGTCGACCGCCCGGTCGACCGATGGGCCTGAAACAGAATTTTTATAGAAAAAATTTTGAATTTAGAAGAATTTTAAAATATTTTTAAATAGTTAGATGATTAAGTAGCATGCTATAAGGGTTGGTATACATGATATAAATAAGATGTAAAAATATAAAATATTTAGAGACATGTATATCAACCAAGACATGTACCTAATTCAACTATCCAAAACAAAAAACCGTATTTTGAAAAAAATGAAAGTGTGTGTGTGTTTTCTTGAGCCAACTTATCATAACCTCATTCTTTAACAAACTAGTTCTTACAAAGATTCTAGGTGACTACAAGTTCTTCAAATTAGGGCTTCTCCATATCTAAGCTTGAATCCTTGAACCCGAATTGAATCAATTTGAGTCAAAAATACCTTCCTTTAGGGAAGAAGAAATCTTGAATTCTTAGAACCCTGAAACACACTTAAACACTAAAATATGATTAGTACAAATAACTATATATGTTTTGTAATCATCAAAACTCAAAAATCGGGTGATTGTAACCTTGGGCCAACATTGATATTATTCTCAAATTTGTATCTATATTGCAAAATGATTCTAGTATTGACCTAAAAAAATTTGGTTTAAAATTTACTTTCAATTAGTATCATTTCTTTCTATTGGTATCGATTGGTAAAAAGATTGTTTCTCTTTCAATTGGTTTCTTTCAATTGACATAAAAATATATTTTTATTGGTATAAAAATTTGTTTTAAGATATATTGCCTATATGCAAGTGGAGCTTAACATCTCCTTTACATATAGATTCATGATGAGTGTGGTATATAAAGAAGAGCTTGCCTCTTTTCTTTATATAGTACACGTATATAAGAGGAGCTTAACATCTCCGCTTATGCATTATATATTATGCTTACCTGAGTTAGAGACTAGTCATCTCTTTCTTCATGTAATGCATGTATGCAGGGGGAGCTAACTTGACATCTCTCCTCTTTATGAATGTAAATCGCATATACATTTATATTATTTGTTTTTCTTCATCCCTTGTTAATGAATTGACAAAAAGGGGAGAGAAATTGAGAGTTATATATGCATGTTGTTTTTAATTATGCATATATGTTTTTGTTTGTTTATATATGCATGTTTTTCTTATTGTTTATGCATATATACATGTGTTTTTTTATGAGATTTATTAAATATCTTTGGTATCTGAGTTATATTGAATATCTTTATGTTTTATACCATGCATGAGTTAAAAGGGAGCTTCTATGAAGCTTATTTTTAATCCATGTATATATAACCTCATAAGTTTTGTCATCATCAAAAAAGGGGGAGATTGTCAGCCTAAAGGCCCTTCACCTTAATTTTGATGATGACTAACTTATGAAGTTAAGTTACTAATGATCTTATATTTATATAGTTTCAGATATTGATCAAGATCTTAGTAGGTGTTTAGCTTCAACAAAGAATTTAAAGTCAAGTTTTGATTCTATCAAGTGTTGATTCAAGAGCTTGCGCTTCAAGATCGCATTAAGTTCTCGAGATGGAGTTAAGCTCATTTGGATCAAGTTTGGATCGAGTCATCTTGGAGAAGAAGATCTACAAGAAGACTTCGGTGTAGGTTTATTTAGTGTTTAGATCTTTTATAAGGATAGTTTAGTTTTGATATGCTCAAGTATACACACACACACAAAAGTTTAATAGTTTTTGTTTTAGTTTAACTGTTTCGGATTTTCAATAATACATCTATTATGTTCATGAATAGATTTCATCAAAACAAGTTTACATTTCATCCATATACACTATTGCTTCATATTGTCTGAAAACTTATTTTGATGAGTTTATATCACGTAATTAGAGCTTTGTATTTATCAATTTTTTTAGAGCTTATTGTCAAAAATAAGTATATTTCATCTTCTTATGTGTATTGGATCATTTCCATACACATTATACTTCAAATGTATTTCAATATTTTATTTTTGCATTCATACTGAAAGTACACCTAGAGGGGGGTGAATAGGTGTATGGCTAATCTAATAAACAAAATGCGAAAATTAAAAACTTAATTGCAATAACACTTAATGCAACCAACGAGTGTAGCCGAATTCCCGGTGAAGGGCTCTGAACTAACTCCTCTTGATTCCTCTGAATAAGCGTTGAGGCGCTACATGAAGCTCTCGTGGTTAAGCACAAGTGAGGCACATACAAACAAGCCAAGCATATAATGAATGAGCAATATGAAATGATGCAAGGCACAAAGTAAAGAGAGAGTTAGAGAGTCAAGGATCAATCGCTAACACACGGATATGTTTCGAGGTTCGAACACCTAGCTCTACGTCCCCACCTTCACACAGAAGGATTTCCACTAACTTGTCCACACAGGACTCCCACACAGGGAAACTCCACTGAGGATTTGGGGCAATACAATAACCGGGAGTACACAACTCCTCTCTTTACAAACACAACCTCTACACTTAGAGGTTAGGCACAAAGCACAAAGCCACCACAAAACTCAATCAACCTCACAAATGAGGGATGGGCACAAAGCCAACAACCAATCAGCCTCTCACTAGAGGGATAGGGCACAAAGCACCACTCTAAAATCAACCTCTACACAAGAGGGATAACACAAAGTAGGAGGGTTTACAACTTAGTGATCAAAAGACCACAAACCAATTCTTTCTCACAAAATAAAGATCCTATTAGATCGGATAGAATAATAAGCTTAAGTGTGAGAAAAATTAAAGGAATGGAAAATAATACTCAAAGAAAATCTTTGAGAAAAACAAGAAATAAGGATGAAGAAGATAAACCAAAAACACTTTTCTCAAAATCACTTTTCTTTGATTTTCCAAACCCTAGAAAAACACCAAATCAAGTGTAAACTTTAGAGCCCAAAACTTCTTTTTGATTGCTGCAAAAATACTAGTAAGATCAGAAAATAAGCTCTCCAAAACTTGTTAAAAACAGTGAAGAGAAAACCCATTTATATAGCCATTTGAAAAACTAGCCGTTGGCGCTAATTATGGTCAGAATTGACCATCCGGTCGACCAGCCAACGGTCGAAATTTGACCGTTGCCAACCTCCGGTCAACCGCCCGGTCGACCGTCCTTACCCGAGAGTAAGGATACTTCAGTCGGTCGACCGCACGGTCGACCGGCCAAACCAAATGGCCTTGTGCACGTTTTGTGCACATTCGGTCGACCGTTCCGGTCGACCGGCTCCCGGTCCGGTCGACCGCCAGAGCCTGGCAGGGCTGTTAAGGGATTTGAAAGCTAGGTTTTTCATTGCCAAATAAATCCCATAAAATCTCTAAAAATCCACAAAAATAGTTTCAGTATACTACTTTGATATATAAACATGTCTGGAAAAATTCAACACATATTTCAAACAATTTGAAGCATTTTTGTGACTTAGAAATTTTGCCGAAAACCAAAATCCGTATTTTCCAAAACTTGAATTTTGAATTGAAATTCGTTTTGTCCAAAACTCATCCAAATACAAAAACATGATATTTGAAACAACTTGAAGCGTATAGTATATGGATATAATCCAATATACATATAAAGATATATATCAATGTTTTTGACAAATAAATCTAAAAATACTTTTTGTTAAAATACCAAAACACCAAACTCATGAAATAGACTATCAAACTAAGTTTGTTTAAATAGATGAAGCATATATGTATATAGAACAAATCTAATATACATTAAACCATGTAAACTTGTTTTGATTTTATCTATTCATGAAAACCAAGATCGGTTAAACCAAAAACCGAAAACCAATAAACATGAAACTTTAAACAAGTGTGTGTGTGTTGTGAACTTAAGCATATCACACTATCTAATCTTTAACAATAGATCTAAAACATAAACTAAACTATGTACCGAAGTCTTCTTATAGAGCGCCGTCTCCAAGTGGACTCGATCCAAATGTGATCCACCGAGCTTGACTTCAACGAGTGCTAGATATGAACTTTGATGCTCGGGCTCTTGAATCACCATGTGAAAGCTCCAAAACATCTTTGTTGAAGCTAATCAGCTACTAATATCTTGGTTAAGTATCTGAAACTAGACATCACAAGATTACTAGTAAACTATAACTACATGAGTTAATCATCATCAAAACTAGAGTGGAAGGCCTCTGGGCCAACACATATAAGTTTATAGAAAAATCGGTTTTCTATTTCACAGTTTAAGTTTTAGAAAATAAAGCTTTTGTTTTGAACCTAAATTTCTAAGCCTAAAAAATAGTTCAAATTATTTGTAATATGTGTTGAATTTTGATCACACATATTTGTATATCAAATATTTACATGAACTTATTTTTTTGAAATTTATAGGTATTTAAAAGTCCAATTTTTCTAACATATAATCCCTATTCTGGGCTGCTGGCAGTCGACCGACCGGTCGACTGAACCAGGGCTCGATCGACCAGTGGGCCAACCTACGTGCACTAATATGTGCACAAGCCCATTGCCTAAGGGCCGGTCGACCGTACCAACCCAGCTCTTGGGTTGGTCTCGGTCGACCGAGCGGTCGACCGACAAGGCATTGCCTTGGGCGCGGTCGACCGGACGGTTGACCGACGGGCTCAAACGGTCAAAAATATGACCGTGGCCGGTCGACCGTGCAGTCAATCGACATGCCATTATGGGCATGATTTGACCCCAACGACTATATTTCTGAACCCCTATAAATATGAGGCTTTGGGGCCAATTTTCAACAAGATTTTCAAGAGCCAAATTTCTCATCTTTTTAAGTGTTTTCAGCAAGTTTTTAAAAGAAGTTTTTGTGCCAAAACTCTTATCTTTTATTGTTTCAAAGTTTTTGAAAAATTAAAAGAAAACAAGCCTTATGGAATTCTATTTTTTTTTTAATTTTCATAACTATCAAGAAGTTTTTCTCAAGTATTTTCTTTGTTGTTTCTTTTCCAAGCACTTTGTTTTCTCACATACTTAAACTCTTCATTGCAAATCTATCCTCTATGATCTTGTTGTGAGAGGTGTTTCGTTTGTAATCCTTTGTGATCACCAAGAGATTGTTTGCACCAAGTTGTAATCTTTTCTTTGCTTTGTGCCTACCCTCTTGTGTAGAGGTGTGAGAGAGTTGGAATTGTGTACTCCCGGAGTGTAAGTTGTAATTCCTCGGTTGAGGTCTCTTTGTGGAAGGTCATGTGTGGACATACTAGAAATCCTTCTGTGTGAAGGCGAGGACGTAGAGCGGTGGCTTGAAGCTCGAAACATATCTTGGTGTTTGTATTTGGATCTTTCTCTCAACTCTCAACTTTTTATATCTTGCATTGTTATTATTGCTCATTCATATACATGTTTGATATTGTTTGTGTGCCCACACTTGTGTTCAGTCAAGAGATCTATTGAAGCACCTCAACTTTTAATTTAGAGAAATCGTGAGGAGAAGTTCCAGAGCCCTTCACGGGTAATACGGACTTACTCTTGATTACACTTTGCGTGTTAGCTTTTAGTTTTTAAATTCTGCATTATTTGTCCTAAATTAGCACTCCACCTATTCACCCCTCTGTAGGTGTACTTTCATATTTGCCACGTAGCACCATCAGATAGGGCTCTCAATTCGGGATCCAATGTGGATTCTAGAAGATTATTAACTTAGGTTTCAAGAAAACTTAATTAAATACACCAAAAGGGTCTATCAATATTATTTTCCCCATTTGTCCTTATTCAATATAAACTGCATATGATAGACTGAAATCGGTTAATATCAGAGTTTTATTTGTAAAACAAAAAATGCGATAAAATATGTGGAATTGATAATTTATCAATATGATTACAAAGGTGATTTCTGGAGTCAAGTTTAATCATTGCAAGAACTTACTCTGTATTCTTCCAGTTGCTTGAGTTCAGTGGAGCTTATTTGGATGAACTATGGGAGGCTTGTTCCCTTGAGCAGGGGGTACGTAGAAAGCCGTAATGGTGCAACCGTTTGATGAGTTGATCTTGGTGATTTGTTTGCTCGGCAGAGATCGTGTGTCGATCTTGGAGTCGGGATCATATGTCGATCTCGGAGCGGCTTTGGATTCATTGATATTCGGCTCAAATTTGAGAAATCTCATCGAGGTGGAGAGTTGTAGGGAGATGATCAAAATCTAGAAGATATAGTTTTTTTTTAACTCATGTTAGAGAGAGAAGAGAATTGAAGCCAAGCTAAGCAGGGCATATGGTCTGTCGATCACCCGGTCGACCGACGTGCACACAATTTGCACACTAGGTATTGTCGGTCGACCAGGCAATCGACCGACTCACTTTCTGAGATTTAACAGAGAGTGGCGATGCTGGTGTCGGTCGACCGACCCACTCTTTGATGTTTAATAGAGAATGGCGATGTCAGTATCGATCGACTGCGTGATCGACCATTTCACTCTCTGAGATTTAACAAAGGGAGGGAGTTTACAGCGGTCGATCGCCCAGTCGACCGGTGCTGGGTACTAGCAGTTAGCAGTGAACCGACCTACTCTGTTTTGCCCCTTTCTCTCTCATTTGTCTATAAATAGGGATATGTGTTCATTGTGTTGTGACCTAGAAAAAGTGAAAAATCACATTCCTCTTGTATACTCTTTGATCAATCAACAAATCTCTCTCTATTTTGTCCCGGGACATAAGCAAGCTTGCCGAATCACGTTAAATCTTTATTTCTCCTTCTTGTGTGGTTGTTTGTGCACTTATGTATATTTCTTGGCTCATCTGGAACCCTGGACTTAACATGCTCATGTACATATTACAAAATACTCAAGTACGAAGGTAATGCAAAATGCTAATGTATGTAAGCTCTCTGGGTGACTATGAATCACTAGCTCATACCTGCTCCTCAGACTGCCATCACTCCTGCTTCTCACCCTCATCAATATCAGCAGTACAGGACCCCATCTTGACCACCCCTGAAAGTAGCAGCCTCACTAGACGCACCTGCCTATTGAACCAACACATGCTATTTCAAAGTCTATTGCTTATTAAAAAGAAACATTCCAAGAAAAAAAAAATCAGTAGAAAATCCAGTGTAGAGAAATCACAGAATGCAAACTTTAATAAATAATGAACTGAAAGGAGGAGAAATAACTCATGCTGACTTATTCATTGATATTCAGCATAAAAGATTACAGAAGATAAATTCAATGAAATTTGAATCTGTTTCTGGAAAGAAATTTATTCCCATAATCCTCTAAAGCAAGGCAAAACTAAAGCAACATCAACAAGACAAAATTCTATTTCACCATCAAATCACTGAAATCCCCAATCTGAACAAGAAAACTACAACTAGATATACAAATTGAACAAACAAATGCTATTTCCAAGACTATAGTTTATTAGAAAAAAGAACATTACAAGTAAAAGACCAAACCATTAGAAAAGCCAAGACAAACACCAAATAGATTGTACAGGACCAGTAAAACAAACTTGATTATTCTCAAACTTCCAGTGAAGCAGTATTAGGGAACCTACCCAGGCAATTTACAGTTTATCTAAACAACAGACTGAAGGTGGTTTTAATTAACAAAATAAAAATGCAACAAAAATGAACATATATGGGTAAAAATAGAGGGTATTGTAGATTTTTCATCTATTTGTTTAATTTGCTGCAAGTGAAAAGAAAATATGCAAGTGCGAAATGAGGATAGAAAAGTAAAAGTTTAAATGATTGAAATTGAAATTTATGTAAGTAAGTTTTTCGGTGTTTGGCTGCAACGTGGAAGAATAAGAGAAAAAATATATAGTGTTTTTTATTGTTATTTAGCAGCGTGAAAGTGTAAGTAAAATGTTAACCACAAAATTATCGGTTTGGTAATTTAAATAATATCAATATTATTAAAATAAATCTGCTATTAGAAATTGAAATGTATAATAAATTTGTCAATTAAATATTAAATAGTAATAAATTTAACATTTTTAATATTTAAAAATTATATATTTAATATGCAAAGTGAGATTTATGTGAGCACAAAATTAACTGTATCATCTTGTAAGTAGAAAAATGGTAATGTAAAAGAGAAAATAAACGTGTAAAAAGAAAAAAAGAGAAGGAAAAGAATTTCTCATTTCTGATTTTTCAATTAAAAAAAAGAGAGGAAATAAGGGATCACTTCTCATTTTTTATTTTCTGATTCTAGAGATGAGTGTTCACAGTAAAGAAGCCAACTGTGAGTGAAATTTCCCCTCTTTGAATTATTTTGGGCACCCGTAGCATGCAAAAAATCACCCAATCTTCTTTGGGGCCCAACTTCACAGTGACGCGAGGTCTCGTCCATTGGATTTAGACCGAGATAGATTAGCGAAAAGCTTTATATTATAAAAGGGGAGGGTTTAGCTCTCGCTTCTCTCGACTCTTAAACCCTACTTTCATCCCTCAATCCCTCAATCCTTAGCTGTTGCCTCTGTTCTGGCGATGAGGTCCCTCGCTCTCACATGCCCGTCTCCTTCCTCCTCTCTCCGGCGATCTTCCCGCCCAAATGAGCCCCTTTTCATGCCGGCTCTCCCCAGGTTCGGACTGACCGGTGCATTTCGATTTTGCTGTGATTTGATCCAAGATTGCTGCTTTAGATTTGTTTTAATGGGACTTGAAATGGGTTTGATTCAAATTTTCATCTTTGGTTGGTTATTGTTTGCTTTCTTATTGATTTCGTTGTTTAGTGTTTGTACTTGGAATTTTTTGCATGTAATCTGTTCGGGGAAATTACTGTATCAAAAAGATTATTGCGTACGTCTCCTGAATAGTACTTTGGTTTACATCAAAATTTCTTTTTTAGGACTTGTTCTTGTGAAATTGGAAAATTGCTGTAGAATTGTAACTCCGTACACGTCGGAAGGTTAATAATGTTTTGAATTGAGTTAAATTTTGCTAGTTTTTCACAGTTAAGCTGATATGATCAAAATTTGGTTTATACGCAAGATTTTTTCCCCCAAAGGTTTAGTTCTAGGCTACTCGTGGAGTGGTTGGAATTTCTGGTATTGAAATCTGAAGAGGGTCTGCTTAAACTTTTGGTTCTAATTGTTCTGATTGTGTTTGGTTTATTATGGTAGTGGAAGAATGTTAGTCAATAGTTTTGCGATGAAAATGTTGGCTGAACTTCAGATTGGCTAGTGAGAATGACAACTGTATGAAGTTTAAAATGGCTTCTGATTTCCATTTCTTCTTCTTCTTTCAATTATCCTTATGTTGTAGCCTTTGTTGTTGCAGTCATACTTGCATATAAGGTTTTGTTACACATACTCTCAAGAAGATGTTTCTTATGTTGAATCCCATATTGAAGATACAGAAACCGACAACAATTGGTCATATAGAAAACAGAGAATTTTTGTTTTTGGTTTGTGAGTTTTGTTTTCTTTATATCTAAAACTTTTTCCATTTTATTAATTTTATGTCATTTAATTTTTTTTTTTTTGACTTCTGGTATAATTAGACTCGTAGCAACACCTAGAAGGTTTCTCTAATTTGATTCTATACATAGAATTCAAGTGGCTATTAAAATTTCAATATGGCACTGCTTTGGTTTTCTTCATCTGATTACATAAAAAACTAATTGCCATACTTCCCTCCTTCCTATTTCCGTTTAACTATGAAATTCTAATGGTTTAAATTTATTAATATGTTTTTGAATGCAATATGCAGCCAAACTCTTCCAAAAGATCAATGCAGTTGCAAACCTCAGGGATGGCCCAACTCTGGAACTTTGAGGTTAGTACTCTTTTTTATGTTGTATGTAATCATATAGAATTCTTGTCTGTTTTTAACAAAAAGAAGACTGCCACTTGTTACTTCAATATGGGAGCTTCTCACCTTTAAGTGGGATAAGATATAATCCATTCAAGTTTGAACTTTCTTGTTTGTTTAGACGGCAAACTTACTTCACTCAGGAGCTATCCGAGTTGTTTGTCTGTTGTGGAAGAATAATTATTAAATTGAATTCATTGGATGCTTCAAACAATTCTTATGCATGAACCCATCTTGGCTGATTAATGTTTTTCCATTTTCGGGTAAAATCTTAATTTCTTACTGGCTAATTATGAGCTCATAATAATCGATTAGTTTGATAAATCTAGGGAACCATAGAGTTAGAAATGGGTACATTAACTGGGAAATATTAGGGGTGATAGAATGAAAACAAGCTAATAGTGGGAAATCATTTTCAGCAGTTCTCACACTATATTCTCATCCATGATTTGAATCCTCTCGGTTCGATCAGCTCATGCCTCACAATTTGGAGCAGACAAACATGAGGGCTGAGTATTGTGATTCATATTTGGTTCTTGAAGTTCTAACTGTAGATGTTGAAGCCGGTTGGATTTTTTTGTCAAGTTGGCTGTTCACATGTTGCAGCCGGTTTCATTTCAGTAATAATAATGATGATGATGATGATGATGATGATGTTGTTGCAGCCGGTTGGATTTTCTAATCAGTGAGGTTGGTTGTTCACTTACAAAACTTAGCAATTACAGATAGGTCCCTTACATTTTTTGACGATGAAAATATGTCATTTCCCCTTTATTATTATTTGTACTTCTGATCCTCTCTTTACATATGCTAAATCTTGTGAGCTTTACTATTGTATTACATGCAAGTTCCACCAGTTCTAAGAAACATGGACACAAACACGGGACACAGATACGACACGGACCTGGACACGTGACAGAACAAATTATGAAAAAGTAGGATACGAGGATGCAACGAAATGATTCTAGAATATACATAAATCATAAAGAGAGCCCATGCCATGGTTTCATATATCGACCGATTCTGATATATATCAGCAATATCTATTGGAATTTGAGGTACCCGATGTGATAATATTGACTGATATTAGGCTCGGTATGGCCGATGTTACCGAGATATTGACGATATTAATACTAAAAGTCATTGGCTATCACCGATATCGAGATTCTAAACCATAGTGCATGTAGATATATACATGTTAATGCATCAAAAGTTCTAGACACACATTTTAATCATATAATTACAAAATATGATTACAAGCTATATATATTTCTTATGACTTTACAAAATAAAGTCTTTGGCTCTTTAACTTTTTAGACTATCTCAAGGTAACTCAATTTCATATCTAAACATATCATAATTCTATAAAAATCAATATTTTAACAAACTTTTTCACTAAAGTATATTTTTGATACATAAATGAAAGTAAATGAATGACTCAAACGTGTAACGTAAACAAAGAAGTGAAAACATTTGACAAATGTCCTAAATTAAAAAAATATGGTAAATAATTGGGGAAATATTTGTGAAGCGTCTCACTTGTGTCTATGCAGTGGTTAAGAAGCGTAGGTGTCCTACTCGTGTGTCGACATGCCTGAGATCGGTATGAGTTTATGACAGAAGCCAAATCTTTCCATGCTTTATTCATCCAAGTTCTTTCCATGTGTTGTCCTTTAGGAAATACCACAAGGGGGAACAAGAACCTAAATCTGAAGATTATTTTTGAAGATCGTCTTTTATGTTTCGCCATACTTGATTTTCCTTTCCTATGATCTAAATTGAAGTAGCTTATCACAACATAAAGGAAAGTTCCTACTTTAATCATTATGCTGCAAACAGTAACTCTCTAGAATAAGAAAATAGGTAGTAGGTAGAGAAGGTGATGACACGTTTGACAAATACCCCAAATTTGATCTCCCATTTTAATATAACAACTAACCGGGGATGAACGGGGCATGGCCAATTTTTTTTTGCTGAGGAGGGTCTTTTTCCTCCAAGCAGCATCATGGAAGTACCATGGAAATATTGCTCTGTTGTTGGACTTGTTATTGGTCACTGGATGCAGCGACATCTTGTCCTCAAGCTACTGTACATAGCCCGTTTGTAGGAACAACTATTTCACTGCTGTTTATCCGTGGCATTTTGTAGATTCCAAAACAACTACGCTTGAAGAACAGTGCTAGGAAACCTATGATAGTTCATGTTCGTTTCATATACTCTGTCAAATCATTTGTACTCAATGTTCTAAAAATCGGTTTCATTATTCGTGCGGTCCAACACTAAATAATGATTAATCGGATTAATCAGGAATTAATCATTTTTGAATATTTTAATATATTTAATTATATTTATAGACAACTACATATGAATATATATAGTTAATTGTTGAAAACGCCTAAATATTATACAAGACAATATATAGATATGAAATTATAAACCATGATATGATGAACAACATGATAATATGAATAAATAGTAACAAAAAAAGTAAGAGAACTTATCTCTTCGCATTAGTAATTCAAGATTTCAAATTTTACAACATAAATATAAATCAAAGGACTTACCTGCAAAATAAGATAAATAAAAAAAATTAGTCAATTTATCAATTAAAATAATGAGTTTTAAAGAATGATGGAGAAAATTGCTAAATAAGTTAATATGAAAATAATAAAAATAATAAAATATATGTATCACTTTATGCAAAGTATACAGTAATAAAATATCATAATTCATCTACTATTTAATAAATAACAGTTCATCTACTATTTAATAAAGGATCATTATCAAATCATTAACATCACAACATAAACTATTTAGCGATCCAACACACAAATTGATAAATTTTTTCAAATAAAAAACATATGAAACGCGTAAATGATTAATCAGATTAATCTGGGATTAACCGGATTAATTGGGAATTAATCAGATTAACCGGGCATTAATCATTTTGGACCCGATTAATCGCCCAAGCGTATAATCAGAGCGCTTAATGTAATATTAAGCGGACTGCCAACGAATAGAATTAATTGGCCGATTAATCTGATTTTTAGAACACTGTTTGTACTTTTATGGTTTTTATCAAATTCTCCTGGTTGTACATGTCTTTGAAATAATAATTCCCATGTCTTGCAATATGCAGCTGGTTGCGTGAGTCTAGACCCACCGAATTCTGTGTAAGTCCTTACCATGCCTAACTATAGTTCAGAATCTTAAAATGAGTTTGTAATATTGGTGTGCCGGGACCCATCAAACTTATAAAGAGTACTCTTGTAAGTGGCGCCCGATTAAGTTTTTTCTAGCATAAGTCCTACCTGGTGAATGCGGTAAAGAAGCACCAATTGAGGCTTGATCTTGAAAGCTAATAATCTGGCCCGGTGCTAAAACCCTTGCAAGTCTTTTTTTTAGTTTGTAAATTATCTTTCCTTCTCCTGTTTAAAGTGGAATGCTCTACTCTGAAATGCGGTCTATATCATCAGCAATATCTGCTTCCAATTTCTGAACACTGGAGCATGAACCTAATTATATGGATCAATTTGCTGGAGAATTTTTCATGGACCCATGTGAAGAGTATACACAGGTCAGCACCTTCACTAATAGTATGGATCGGACCTTCTGACCTTCATGCAAATATATTGCACTATTTTGTGAAATATAGTGTCACTTGTAAAAAAAAAATATTAATATGGGATCAAAGGCTAAAAATTTGGATTGGGGATATGAACACGGATCACAATTCGATTCTAGGCTTCACCACTGTTGATTCAATCAATTAGATTAAACCAATACCAAAACAAATTTTTTTTAACAAACCTTCATTCCTTTATTCATTGATTTGAGCCTTTTAAATAGGTTTCACTTGGCTACAAGACTCAGCTCACTTTCAATGTGAGACTAACAAAAACCAACAAAAATAAATACAATGTTGAAAACAAACATGACTGACTAGACTCAATATTAACCCTAGATACTGACTCAAACAAAGTCCAAATGGACTCAAATGAAGTCTAAACACAACTACGACACGCGGACTAAACAGTTATCCGGTAAAATCAAAATAAATAATGCCAAGCACATCTTCAAACTAAAACCAAAGGTGGATCGATACAATATGGTGGTGGCGATGCTGATAGGTGAGAAGAGAAGTCAATATGTAACGCCCCGATCCCGCGGATACGGAGACGTCACTGCGACGTATATACGCAGGTCAGAAGTACCCTCACGTATATACGCTAAGCATCAGTACATGCAAGATTCAGAGTACGGAAGCAAGTGGTGCATTATACATTCCAATACATGAGTCCAATTACAGAGTTATCACCAGAGGTGATCTAATATTATAATAATATTACATCACCTGATAGGCGCAATTACGAGAATACAAGAAATATACATATATGAGCAGTACAAAAGGATGCTCACGAGATAACTGGAGGTATCGCGAGCAAATCAGGAGGTGCAAGGATGGGACTGGAGCTACAGCTGATCTGACCGCTCCACAGGAGTAAACTTGGTCCTCAGCAAGAAGAATCCTCTAGCTCCAAGCTCCAGGACCTGGACGTGAGAATCCAGGGGAGTCAGATGAAACTCCCCAGGCGAGTAGTAATACGAAAGCCAAATGGCGAGTATGGGTAAGCACATGTGTATCAGTAAATCTGGATTATAAGCATTAAAATCATTTTGTAGACATAAGCATGCTAGAACCAGAGAAGCATAGAAGGTGACATTCATGGTATAACAAGATAAGCAGTAAAGTAGATAGGGCATACTAATTACCTCCTAAATTAACATAAAACCGATAAAACCGATTACGAGTAAATCCAAATGTACAGGTTTAGGCCATGGCTCCATGAGATTAGTACCTCGAAGGAATAATCCAAACAAGGAAACCCTCATCTATATACCTTTACCTCATGTTACCGTAACCTGCACTTGTACAGCTCGAGTTACAAAACAATACGACAGTTTCATATTAATATATTATTATACTTAGGCCGTCTAAGTTGTAGGTTTTAGTATGCGTCCCATTACACATACTTCTGCTTACAACTTATAGAGCAAGTTGTTTGGAAACTGATAAAGTGCGATGAATCATGCTCTGGATGGGCCCCGTACATGCCCGGGACAACGGTTCAGGAGTATCCGGTGCTGAGCCGGAACGTACCGCTAGGTACCGGGACTTATGGACGCCCGAACAGGAATAGAGTATCGCAGATCCCATAGAAATAGGTCTAGGGCGTGTGCATACCCGGCATGAAAATCAGGAGTAGGGGTACCAGCACACCCCACGGAATCCCTGGTGGCCGCCAGGTGATCCCTCAAGTATGTGGCCACGCGTGACTCGATAGTGCCACCATGAACATGATTAATCAGGGCCCATCAGTTTCCCCCAAACCAGGTGCAAGTTGTCTAATTATAATAATGTATCAAGTAAGCAGGACATGATCAGGAATCCAGGATTTCATAACAGGAATCATGACAGGGGTCATAGCAGGAAATCAGGTTCAGACAGGAGGTGCTTCTACAGATTCAAGAGGTGGCCCCCACAGATTCAAGAGGTGGCCCCCACCACGAGTGTGATGTGGCACTTTGTTCCATGTGGCACTTTGTTCTGCAGAGATGGATTCTAGAGGTGGCCCCCACAGATTCAAGAGGTGGCCCCCACCACGAGTGTGATGTGGCACTTTGTTCCATTCAGGACTTGACGGGAACAGGTAGTACAACATGAGTAAGTGTCAAGTAGGAGTATACCAGACGCAGGAAATAGCAGACGCGGGGTTCGCGTTGCAAGAATGGTAGACGCAGGGTTCGCGTCGCGAGAATGGCAGACGCGGGAATAGTAGACGCGGGATTCGCGTCGCAAGATGCCTCAAACGCGAGGTCTGCGTTCAAGTCAGGACGCAAGGAAAGCGCGGACGCGGATAAAACTCTGCGTTACGGCAAAATGAATAGGACAAAGACGCGGGCATGGGATCCGCGTTAGGAAGCAAACCGAGAGAAGGGAAGGTGATATGTATGATACAAGTCCCGAGGATGAGGTCCATGTTCAAGGAAGTGATCAATCACAGCAGGCAGCCAAGGTTAGTCGACTAGGGAAACTAAGTAGTCGACTTAAGGAGGAATTAGTCGACTGTAGATAAGGGACAAGTCGACTTGCTAGGCTGCGTTTGGGAGAGCTGCGTTTGGGGAGGAAAGTTAGTCGACTAGGGCGTTTGGGTTAGTCGACTAGGTCAAGGCTGCGTTTCAAAGAGCCGCGTTTCAGGAAGGGTTAGTCGACTAGGAGCAGGGGGTCAGTCGACTAGTATGCTGCGTTTCGCAAAACTGCGTCTCACGAAGTCGCGTTCCACAAGTCCGCGTCTCACAAGAAAGAGTTGATCAATAAGGGATGAAAGAGTAGGCAGCGTTCCAGGAAGGGACGCGTTCCAGTAAAGGTTAGTCGACTGGCACAAAGGATTAGTCGACTAATAAGGTGCGTTCCAGAATAACCAGGCTGCGTTTCAAGGAGTTAGTCGACTTATGATTTGGGCAAGTCGACTAATACTGGGAAACAGTGAGCAGTAACAGCTTTTTAAGAGTTATAGTTTGTTGATAAAATACAAGTTCTTGGCGAGGAAAAGCACTCGCCGAAATAGGAGAATCAAGCGAGAACACCCGCATAGTCAATAAAATACGAAGGCAAGCGGATAGCGAGAATTACTCGCCTAACAAGATCTTTGCCGCGTCCAACAAAGGGAAGTTCGGTCCCAATCCAAAAGGAGGGTACCGGCCCTAAGTCTTGCCGCCGGAGAAGAACGCGGCCAAAATCCTAAAGGAGTGGCCGGTCTTCACAAGTGATGGAGAGAGGCTGAAGAAGGTGGTATGGGGATGTTGTTGTGGAGAAGATGGAGTTTGGGTAAACAAAGGAAGCAAGAGAAGGAGCTCTCTCTCGGTGGTTCCTCTGTTGGGAGCCGCAGGAAGCAAAGAAGAAGAAGAAGAAGAAGAAGAAGAAGAAGTAAAATGAAGGGAGAGAGAAGGAGAGGGGGTATTTATAGGATTTGAGTTTGTGAAGTGATGCAAATAAATAAAGGTGAGGGGGTTTTTGTAAAATTGAGGGATATGATATCACTCTTGGCCACTTGGCCGTTGTAGTGATGGGGAAGGGTTATAATATAAAGGAGAAGACTTTTGGGAAGAGAGGCATTAAATGAAGAGAGAGAAGGGGAATATACACCATATAAGACAAAAGAATCAAAAGGAGAGATTCATGCGTTTCTCCCACTCAAACGCAGCCCAAATGGGAGCTTGCGTTTAAGCCAAAAATAGGCCAAACGCGAGAGTGAAAGTGGCGTTTCAAGGGAGAAGCAAAGCTGCGTTTCAAAGAGGAGAGAGAAAGTCATGATAATTGATGGGATTTGATCTGAAGTGCATTAAATGCGGAATGGGGAGGATCTACACAATAAATGCAGAATCCCAGGTTGGTGAGATCTGCGTTTGAGGAAGGAGAGAGAAAATGGGGAAAAGACAAAGTGGAATATGTGGGACAATCTCCTCGGTATCTGAGAAAACACCGGAAAAGCCCAAAATTGAAGTAACTCGGAAAGTTTCTCAAAAATTCCCAAAAATCATAAATATTATAAAATGATTTTCGGTGAAATCGGTTTTCAGAAATTCAATTTCCTTTTCGAGATAAAAATCATAAGGTCAACCGTCAATCTCGGTATACACCGGATTGGCCGGGTTTTAATAAAATCTGATAAATCCCAGAAAATGCATTTGGATAGAAAATAGGATTTTAAGAAATAATGTCTAAAGACACTTCTGGAAATTCCAAACCGTTTGTAAATTAAAAATCCGGGAATCGGTCAACAGTACTGGCCAACACCGGTTTTGAAGATTTATAACTTAATTCCGGAAAATTCCAGAAAATCATATAAAATCTAGAATATTGGAAAATGATGTTTAAAACTGAAATCGATCAAATCGGAATACCAGAATGTCCAAACCGAGCAATACTCTGGGATCGGGCCTTCGGTTCAAACTAAGGTTGACTCCGAATCCACGAATCCAAATCCAAGACAAAACAATCATATAAGGAATTCATAATACAAAACAAACATGGAAGCAAATCGAAAAATACGATTGAGAAATCTGAATACGCAACTAAGTACGTATTCCGGGAGCGGGGTGTTACACAATATGATGTCCCCATCACCTCTCTTGGGTAGGAAGAACTCGACCATGTCGAGTAAGATTTCCGATGGCTCTCGTAGTATTCCAATAGATTCGGGGTCAATCGCTGCAAGTCCTCTCGAGTAATCCATGCATCATCAGGTTCATGACTAATGTTCCAATGCACTAAATATCGTCTGCAATCGCCATCTCGGGTGGATATGATTTGGTCATTCTGCATACTATCAATATGTTCTGCTGCAAATGTGACAGGTGTAGTAGGTAGTGGTGGCAAGTGGGGTCTCTCAAAGAAAGGCTGGGGGTAGGTTCATCAAAATCCACTAGTGGATTATCAGGGTTAAAATGAGGATCTTTATCTTTATAAGCTACTAAGTCAAATTAATCTCAAAAATCTAAATGTAAATTAATTACATAAGCATTTTGATTAATTTTCTTGAGAATTTTATTAGGATCCACACTACGAGTATGCAATTTCTTAATAGTTCCTGGCGGAAATCGCTCGGGTCGAATCCAGATCATTATAGAATCACTCTAATTAACTTCAAAATGTCTGCGGTGCAAATCAGCATGGGATTTTTAATGTGCATTACTTATTTGATTTTTTTTATTGATCTCTTTATGCAAATCAATAACATGTGATGCGAATGCGAATGCAGATGCAAACTCAGATATCTTATGATGATGTGTCATAGAGAGAAAATCTATAGGCTTTCTAAGTTTGTAACCATGCACAACTTCAAATGGACTCATACTTATTGACTTATTCACCGAACTATTATATGCAAACTCTGCAGTGAGTAAAATACGATTTCAATTTCTCAAATTCGAACCAACCAAGCACCATAAAATATTTCCTAGGCTCCTATTAATCAACTCGGTTTGACCGTCAGTTTGGAGATGAAAAGCAATATAAAACTTTAGCTTAGTTACCATTTTATGCCATAAGATCTTCAAAAAATAGCTCATGAATTTCTCATCCCTATCAAATACAATAGTTTTGGGTAAGCCGTGTTACTTAACTACTTCGTCAAAATAAATCTAGACAATCTTGGAGACATCATATTAATGTTTTAAAAAGCGAATGCACGTGTAGCGTTTGCTTCCTATGTGTAGCGAAGCGTAAGCTGCAATATTTTTTGATTTTTCAATTTTTAAAATATGTAAATTTGCTAAATTAAATGTAAAAAATTGTAAATTCAGGAAAAATTATAAAAAATGATAGAAAATATACTAAAAATTAAACAAGCAATAGAATGTCTAAATACAATATTCATACAAGCAATTAGCACCTTTCTAAAGTGTAAATGACAAAATGAGAGCAAAAGGCATGGATAATTACTTGGAATTTGAAGGGGAAACATCAACCACTCAGTATAAGTGGTAAAAACAACAAAAAATAATATAAAAAGAGAGGCAGTAGAAAGAGAAAGCAAAAAACAACAAAAGTAGTATATTGCTGCTTCATTAAAACCCCAAAGAAAAAAACAAACAAGAGTGAAAAGAGAGTTAAAAGAGAGGCAAAGGAAGAGGAATTGCTTCTCTTCTTTAACTCGAGAGAAACAAAGTTCAGTTTTCTACAATTTTTCTCAAAAGAAAAAAGAGGAGAGAGAGAGAGACCTCAACTTGTTGCTCTCAGAGTTTGTCGATCAGTGAGGAGTTGATGTCTACTTTGCTACCGTCGACTTTGTTGTCGTCGATTTCGCTTTTGTCGACTTGTTGCTGTTTTGGGTCACCAACTTCAAGATCAAGAGGAATTAAGCCATCGACTTGAAGATCAATTGAGGTTTGGGGTTCGTGGCTTTCGTTAGTGTTCGTCGGGAAGAAGTAAGGAAACTAGATGATTTGGGGTTTTCTTAAGTCAAAGCAGCATCGATGAAAAAGGTAAAGGGAATTGAAGAGTCAATTTGGATATCAAGAGTTTTATTCCTTCTTAGCTGGCATCGGGGGTTTTTTTTTTAAAATTTTTATAGTGTTTGCTTTTATCGCTATGAAAGCGCGCGACGAAGCGTACACTTTCTTACTAAAAGCAGGCGCTTCGCCAAACCCATGCTTGTAAGACCCGTTTCACAGCTTTTTGGGCCCGCTTTGCTACAAAACACGCTAAAACAAGCTTCGAAGCGCGTTTTTTTTAAATCATTGCATCAGACATTTTGGTGCACAGTAAGGAATGAGCCATTTTTGAAAAACAGTCCACAACAAGAAATATTTTCATCATGCTTTCTGATAGTCTTAGGAAGTATTAACACGGAATTCATACATCCTGCCAGAGACGATCTGGCACAGGTAGAGACATGTATAGGCCAGTATTGTGCTTATGGTGCTTAGCTAATTGGCAGATACGATATTGTTCTATTGGTTTTGCAACATCTTTCTTAAGACTTGACCAGTAAACTAAATTCTCCATAGCCTTTATAGTCTTTTCTCGATCAAAATGACCAACAATACCTCCAGAATGTAATTCCCAAACAAGTTAGTCTCTCAAGGAGGTACGGAGAATACATAACTTATGAAATCGAAATAAATAGCCATCCTAAAGCAGGAAGCCATCTATCTCAAAAGTCACCCTTTCTTTTAACAAAACAACAATCTCTCCAAAGTCGGGACATGGCTTATACTCTTCTTTGATTTTATCGAAATCCACTACTTCAGCGGTCATTTGCTTAAGAAGACAAGTTTGACAACTGAGCGCATCAACCACCTTATTCTCAACTCCATACATGTGTTTAAAGATATAAGTGTAATTTTGCAAAAATTCAACCCATCGATCACGCCTAGCACTGGTATCGAAGGGCTTCGTGGTCCGAATAAATGACAAATGCTTGCAGTAAGTGGTAATGTCGCCAATGGCACAATGATGCACAACCACGTAGAACTCCTTTTCGTAGGTTGAGTAACTCAGTATAGCACCACTAAGCTTTTCACTGAAATAGGCAATGGGGTATTTTTCTGACTTAATACTCCGCCTATGCTAATGCTTGAGGCATCACGCGACCTCGAACACTTTGGAGAAGCCAGAAAGTCTCATGATAGATGCTTCGGTCATCCTCTGTTTAATTTCTTTGAAAGCCTTGGCAGCATCTATGAGCCAATGAAATCTTCTTTTTCCAGGCAATTCGTAATTGGGGTCATGATAGTGCTAAGCTCTTTTATAAATCGCTTGTAGAAGGTTGCAGACTCATGAAAACTTACATCGTGAATACTCTAGAACTCGGGTCACTCTACAAAACAATCGCCCGAACTTTCTGAGAATTCGCAGAAATCTCTTGAGAAGACACAACAAATCTCAAAAATATAACTTGACCAATCATGAGGGCACATTTTTTTTGGATTCGCATATAACTTCTCTTTTCTTAAGGTGCGACAAACTTGACTAAGATGATCAATATGTTGCTCTAACGTTTTACTGTAAATCAATATATCATCAAAGTACACAACCAAGAATTTACCCATAAAGAGTCGTAGTACCCGAGTCATCACACATATGAAAGTGCTGGAAGCATTCATCCCAAAAGGCATGACCATCCACTCATATAGACCACTTTTATCTTGAACGTTGTCTTTTATTCATCCCCTGGGCGAATCCGAATTTAATGGTAACCACTTTTCAAATTAATTTTTGAGACATGGGTAGCTCCAGACATCATGTCCAACATGTCGTCCAGTCTGAGAATGGTGAACTGATATTTCACTGTAATTTTGTTGATGACGCGATCATCGCACATCCTCCAAGAATCATCTTTCTTAATAGTTAATAATATGGCACAACGAACGGACTTAAACTGTCTTTAATGAACCCATTAGTCAACAGTTCATCAATTGCCTCCTGAGTTTTGTATGCTCAGCGGGATTCATTGTGTATTGAGGTAAATTGGGAATAGTAGCTCCCGATACAAAATCTATGGCGTGCTGAATGTCACACATTAGAGGTATGTTATCCGGGATTTCCTCTGAAAAGACATCAGCAAACTCCTTTAATATCCAGACTGTCGCAGAAGGAATCTATTTTTGTAAGTCATTAGTAACTTTCGAGCGACAAGGATGACAATTGTAGACCCTTTAGCAATCTCCTTGTCGAGAAACTTTAGACTGATCAAATTTAATGCTTTCTTGCTATTTGATTCATCAGGCTGTTTGGTGTTAGGCTGAGGGGCAAGTTGCATTGGGGCTAGTTTGACCTTCTTTTCATTATAGACAAATAAACAGAAGTTCAAATGCTCATAAATAGTGACATCTAGTTCATATAGTCATGATCTGCCAAAATGATATGGCCAACATTTATGGTGACGCACACCAAATTTTGTCCGAATAAGTGACAAATTGGATCAGGATAAGACATCTTTCTTAACATCAATGGACGCAGAGTTCACCCAAGACACTATATGGTTGAGGATGGGGAACAACATTCAACCCAAATTTAGTCACGATATTTGAGGCAACGACGTTGACACAACTTTCACTATCAATTATGACTCGACAATTTTTATCACTTATTTAAGTGAGTTTCAAATATTGTGGATCGACAACAGTGATCACTCTCCTTGGGTTGAGCTAAAGTGCTCCTTGCTACACTAAGCTGACGGATAATCTTGTCAACATCATCAATCGAATGTGGGTACATGCTCAAAAGACATCCTAAAGTGGTAGCCTGATCAACAACAATCTTATCTTTCCAAACGTCTCCTTCATGGTCATGGACAATCTCCTCTAAGTCATCCTTGTTATTGTCCGGCTGAGTCTCAACAATCGAAGTTCATGTCTTACTCGGGCATCGTGCAACAATGTGACCAAACACTTGACACTTAAAACATTGATTCTGTTGTATCGATCTAGATGACTCATTGTAAACTTTTTTACCTTTATTTTCTTGCTTCTGAGTAGAGTTACTAGATCTAAAACAGGACTGAGACTGGGACTGACTAGGCTGGGACTTGACAATGGTGGCATTGTTGGTGTTATTCTTATAGTCTGTGCTTCTAGTGAAAGTAAAACCTTAAGAGCGATCTAGATTCTGAACAAGTTGATAAGCCTCTTCTAGAGTGGAGATATCTCGTACAAAGAGCTCACGCCTAAGATCTTTCTTGAGTCTTGAGTGAAATCTAGACAAGACTTTGGTGTCAGAGTCATTCTCACCACACCTAACTAGAAATTCATCAAACTTGGTGATGTATTCCGTCACTGATTGGTCGCCTTGCGTCAAACGCTTCCATTGATCAAGTAAGTGTCGTTTATACGTGTGGTGGTGATTTTCCACCTCGAGTGATTGGACGGTCGATTCTCATCACAAGCGAGAATGGAGATTAATTGCGCTTAAGTGAAACACAACACATATGATTTTACATCAAAATCCTTAAGTGGGAAAAACTACAGGGAGGAGGAACTTCACTATAATTCTTAAGTTAAAGGAATTACAATATGTAGGGGATGTGCGTAGATTAGAATTTAGCTTCTTGGATCAAGATTGGAATATCTAGTCGAGCTCTTCTAAAAAATCCCCCTTTATGTTGGAGGCTCAGGTCCTTTTATATTTGATTGAACTATCGTTTATGGAGGTAAGTGAATCGTACGATTTGCATGTTGTAATGACCGCGATCAGTGGTGCTGGTTGTTTGGATTGCATGCAGGAAAATTCGCCACTGTTCATAACTGCTTGTACTGAGGGGCGTTACACGTTAGGAACGTGGAAGAGGATTTGGCTGCGTAATTGCTGGTGGAGATTGGGGATGATTTGTTGCTGAGCTCGGATTGAGGGGTTCTAGAGTTTCTAGGATGGAGGGAGATCCGGGATGCCTGAGTGGCGGAGTTTTCTAGAATGAAATATCTTCGGGACGGAGGGCGGACTTCGGGAGGATCTGGAGTGGTGAAAGCTGCTGGATTGATTGAATGATGTGAAAGTCTCAAAGGGATGCTCGGTTGCTTGGACATGCGTAACCATCCGGATGAGGGTCAATTTTTGACCACAACAGATGCCCCCCTCTTTCACTTGTCGGAGCCTGTGGAAGGGAAGTTGGAAGAGCAGAGTTGGTAGGAGAATTTTAGTGCCTTGATTTTCCTTGATGTATGTGAGCAGGACATGATTTGATTATAAATGCGACTCTTTTGGATGTGTTTGGAGATCGCGCGGCTGGTTGACAACTAGCATGTCAATCAGTTAGAATCCTTGAAACTTGTAACTAGCGTCTCTTTGAATCCTGGCGCTATGATGACTGGGATCGTGTGACAACGATTGTTGATATCTTGCTGATTTGATTGACCGTGAATCTTGGGACGCGGACCGACTTTTTGGAATTGGGAATTTGAATTGGAGATAGCTTGGCTTCTCCTCCATCTAGAAATAAGGTAACACTTTTAGGATGAAAATCAATTCTTTTTCTTCTCCAAAATGTCTTGCTTTAAAGTTCTTCCTTCTCTACTTCGTTGCCATGTCTTTCTTCTTCTTCATCAGGTTGAGGAAAGAAATGGAGAGGACAGAGACAGAGTGAATGGTTGCCGAGCTCTCGCTGTTTGGAAGGCTAGTTGGCACAATATGTTAGTCATTGTGATGAGCTTGTCACAACATATCAGTCGTTATGACAGGGCTTCGCTGTCAGGGGAGATAGGGAGAGCTCTTGCTCTAATTTGGTTTGTTCGTCTGGTCTTTGGCTTGTCTGATCCAGTTCCGATCCTGAGACTTGGAGTCTTTTCCTCATAGCGTGTATGAGGTAGGAGTAGGGCTATCTTGGGCGGTTACAGAGACAGATACGACTGCATGGCCATGTTGCTTGTCTTGGAGTCTTCATTCTGATTGGTCACCGATGTCTTGCGCTTGGATACTCTTTTCTTACAGTGAGCAATAGGATAGGAGTATGAGGGTGTTTTTGTCAGGATGTCGCCGATGAAGCACTTCTTCCAGAGCTCTGACCTCTTTCTCAGAACAAAGGGTCGGTGGTGTGATATCATAACTGGCTTGTGTGTCTTGCGGAGTCCGTCTGGAACTCGGGACATTATCGTGGCTTCGGAGGGCTTCCCGATGGTGGTAGGATCGGGATGTTCGAATCTGGATAATCTGTATTCCTTTTCAAAAATGTAAACACAAATGTGTAATGAAACCTTGTATTACTCATATTAAAAGTAATCAAGCAAAATCGATAGGATGTAATCGGAATGGAAAGACTTGGAATAAATACATATATATTTCATTAGGAATGGAAATGATTGTGCAGATCTTGTCTGGCTTGTTTTACTGTTGGTCTGTTCGGAATCGGCCATGTCTTCTTAAAGTGCTGGTCTTCTTGGCATGCGAACGGTTTGGTAAGCTTGCGATATTGTTAGATGCAATATAATAAGAATAACGATAAGCTGCTATGAATTGGGTTAACAAGACCAAACATACTTAGCTTCTAATCACACGAGACTAGTACGTTGATGGGATAATCCAAATAAGAAAATCCTCATGAATATCTATTCGTGTCGTGTAGCTATAGACTAAGCACACATAATCTATGTTATCCTGAGATGATCAGTACATGCAAAAGTTGTGTTTGGATAATACCTGAGCGATTGTATCCTTTCAGAATGTTCAATTTCCACCTCCAGAAAGGTTGGTTGGGCTTCGTCATTGATACATGCAAACTTGGAAGGGTTCTCAAGTTGGGGTGTCCCCCATCTATAGATTGGATGTGTCGACTCTGAGTGGGAGAAATCCTATTAGCGGAGTTGGGCCTCCGAGTGGGGAAAATCCCAACAGCGCAGTCGGGTTCACAGTTGCTTTCGAGTGGGAGAAATCCCATCAACGGCTGTGACCTCGGTAGGGACCTGAAGCGGGGCTATAACCTATCGACAGATTTGATGCGTCTACTCCGAGTGGGAGAAATTTCATCAGCGAAGTGGCGATCCGGCTTGGACCTGGCAGAGTGAAACTGTCTGGGGGTTCATCTGCACGTTGGTCGGATGAGGGGAGCCCGTAGGCTAGTATTTGTGTTTTCGAGTAGGGAAAATTTCATCAACAGAACATCAATGGGTTTTGAGAGGGGGAAATTCTTGCAATAGAGCAGGGACTCCGAGTGGAGAAAATCCCACAGCGGAGGGTTTCAATTCTCGTAGGGTAATCGAGAAGGGGCCCATAGGCAAGTCTGCATTGTCGTCTCTAAGTGAAAGAAATCTCATCAGTGGAACGTACAGTCCTTTGAGTAGGGGAAATTCCATCAGTGGAAAGGCTGACTCTTAGTGGGGAAAATTCCAGTAGGTGGAGTGGCTCCGATGGGGAAAATCCCATCAGCGGGATGAGGCTTGTGATCGTCCAGAGTGGGGGAAATCTCATCAGCAGAACGTCGAGCTTGGAAGGACTGTAATGGTTAAATGTTATTTTATTCAATATTGGAATGGAATACATTAAATCATAATACAAGAAATGGTAAGGATACAAGTACTGTCCTGTCTCGTGAAAATGTGGGATCACTGAATTGCTTTGTATTGGGTGATCAAGTGTTGTGGCTGGGTAGGGGGAGTGCTTGGCTGTCTGGATCCAGAGACTACTTCGGGAGTAGGATGTATTCTTTGAGGAAGCCTTATTGGATGAGCTCTTTCAGGTACTTCCGGAGGGCCCAACAATGGATGGTCTTGTGTCCCTTGCTGTCATGGTAGGAGCAATATTCTTGTGCTCCCGGAAGTGTGGGATCGTACCAGATTGGTCTCAGGCACCTAACCCACGGCTGGTCTTTGATGGTGTTGAAGACCTTGTGATGGAGCCTCAACGGAGTGAAGTGTCCCATCGGCTTTTAAGTTCAGAGCGGATTTTGTGAAATCGGGAGCGCTTGTCTTTTGAAGGCAGGTTGCCCCGATTTTGATCTTGGGCATGGGCAGAGGCTTCGTGCGGAGACTTCGACTTTCCTCCGACATCACCATGTTTCGCGGTATGATTGAAGGAAGCATTCATTGTCTCTTCCAGTTGGATGTAGGGCTGAGCTCGTGACAGGATATCACTCATCTGAGTGTCATGTGCTTTAGGAGGTGTTTATACAAGGGATGGGAGACTTGCAGCCCACTGATGAACGCGAGTGCAAAGACGTCCTCACCGAAATTGGGGACCTTGGCGAGTTAGCTTTGGAAGTCTGCCTCGTCTTGACGGAGAAGAGGTGGTGATTGTTCTTCTTGGCCTCCCGATAGAGGCACACTGAGTGAGGAATATTTCGGTTACCTCGAAGTTATGAAGAGAGCGGAGCGTCAGATAGTGGAACCAATCTAATGCACACCTTTCAGACTGGATGAAAAGGTGAGGCACAAAAGTGGATTATTGTGGGAATATATTACCATCTTGTTCTGGAAATGCCTGATGTGCTGAACGAGGTCGCTCACTCCGGAGTAATAGTCGAAAGTTGGAGTCGAGAACTTCCTCAGGAACTCGTATTTCAGGATTTCTTCAGAGAGGGGGAGTCAGAGATTTTGGCAGCTTAAGACGTTGGGTGGCTTGCAGCTTGGCTTTCGCGATCCGTCTTTGGATCATCTCGTCAAGGGCTTAGAGGTCGGGAGATTCACTGACTTCAGGCTCGCTTTTTTGACTGCGTCAAGTGAGGTTGTTTTGGAGGGCAGCGATTTGAGCTTGGGGTTGGTTGTCGAGTTGCCTCAGTGCCTCTTACTCATGGTGGCATTCTCGCGGTCGAGAACTGCATGCTCCTGATCGCGATTAGATTGAGCTTGTTGTTTCTTTATTTACTCTTTCATGTTGACGAGCATCTGAAGGAGCTAGTTTTTAGCTGTTGTGGTGGTTGGACACTAGTGGTTGCCCCTGAGGTAAGGCGGAGCTGGTGTCTTCTGTGGTATTCGACAGATCGATGGTTGGTGGGGGACCGTGTCCCCGACGGTGCTGATGCCATTGCCCTTTGACGTGGAAACGTTGAGGGTGAGGGTTTGCTTTCTTGGGGCTATCGGCGTTGTAGGAGAGGCTTTTTAAGGAGGGTTCTGGGTTGGATGGGAGGGTGATCTTGAGTGTAGGACTCAAATCTTAGTGAAAGCACCAGTTTGTGGTGGTGATTTTCCGTCACGAGTGATAGGACAGTCGATCCTCACCACAAGCGAGAATGTAAATGAAAATTAAATGCATGTAAGTAAAACACAACACAAACACAGAGGATTTTACATGAAAACCCTTAACTGAAAAAATTCACGGGGAGGAAGAACTTCACTATAATTCTCAAGTTACAGGAATTACAATATGTAGGGAATATGTGTGGATTGGAATTAGAATTTATCTTCTTAGATCAGGATTGGAATCTCCCGTCGAGCTCTTCTAAAAAGTCCCCCTTTATGTTGGAGGCTTAGGTCTTTTTATATTTGATTGAACTACCGTTTATGGAGGTAGGTGAGTGCAGGCGAGATCTTCGCAATCGCACGATTTGCACGTTGTAGCGACCGCGATTAGTGGTGCTAGTTGGAATTATATGCAGGAAAATTCGTCACTGTCTATAACTGCTTGTGCTGATGGACGTTTTATGAACGTGGAGAAGGATTAGGTTGCATAACTGATGGCAGAGATTGGGAATGATCTGTTGCTGGAGCTCAAATTGAAGGGTTCCAGAGTTTCTGAGACGGAGGGAGATCCGAGATGTCTGAGTGGCGGAGTTTTTGGAATGAAGTATCTTCAGGACGGAGGGCAGAATTCGGAGGATCTGGAGTGGCGGAAGCTGTTATATGTATTAAATAATGTGAAAATCTTGAAGGAGGTGTTCGGTTGCTTGGACACGCGTCACCATCTTGATGAGGGTCATTTTTTGACCACTACAGTATGACACTAGCAGATATTTTTCTTGAAGCTTCAATGTCATCTCATCCCAAGTCTGAATGGGGCTCCTGTCTCCTAAGAGTCATCTTCTCTACATTAGTCCAATATTACATACCCTGACCAGCCAATTTCAGTTTGGCAAATTGGATTCGTCTCTCATCAGACATATTATACCAGTCGAAATAATGATCCATGTCTGATGTCCAATGGAGAAAAATTTGGTGATTCAACTAACTATCAAAGGCGAGTGCTTATAGTTTAATGTTCCGTAAGTTCGTTTCATCATGATCAGGTTGAACATTACACCTAGGCGTGTAATTTTCTGGTCAAAGTCCATTTTTAGTAACATTCTCATTAATTTCACGTTCTATTTGGTCTAAACGTTAGTCTAAACGTTCCCTATTGCTTCTCATCTCTTACTTGACATTGTCAAATCGAGTGGATAAATCTTTTAGGAGTTTTTACAATGCCAATAATGTGCGATCATCTCAAAAATTAGGTCTCGAAGATGGTGCTGCGTTCCACTACAAGTAGGCATGCAACTAGGTGTTCTTAAATGTAAAATCTAGATGAAATGTAGAAAATATGACCTAAAATGATGAGTTTTCAGCGAACAAGCGATGCAAATCAACAATGAAATGAGGCCTAAATCCAACCTCAAAAGAATGAAAACTAATCCTAACACCTAACAATGCTCTAATGTGATATGCACTTGATAAATTAGAAATCAACCAGTAGTTCAATTATGAACGCACACTAGATTATCCCACAATTTATCGAACATTTAGGCATCAAAGATTTAATTAAGATGATCAAATAATAAAAATCATACAAATAATGTTGGTCGTTTTATTATTGCATCAAGAGAATTAATCAAATGCCTAGATTCATGAAATAGTTCTATTTTAATAATCAGATTGGAGCAAAGAAAGGTTAACAGATTCATATACTCACAATTTTAGAGGAACAATAACAGTATTGGTAGCATCATGGATGAACCAATTTAGGAATAATCGAGATAATTTCTAATGTCGTTGGAAAACAAGTAGAATCAATAAAATTAGGATTACCTCAAAAACTCCCACTACCGATAGCTGAAAGTCGTCCACGAAAGTCCTGGACAACAATAATATGGTCTGGAAGAGTACTGCCTTGAAAACGCTGCGAATCGAGCCTGAAATAGGTTCAAAATGACTTCTGAACTGAATCTGCCGAGTTAACACTGAGGCAAGGTCGAGTCAAGGCTGAGGCAACTCGGCTAGGCTCATTGAGTCAACTCGATCTAAGTTGGTGGCTCGAGTCGGCTGGGGGCGACTCGGGTCTAAGTTATTGGCTTGAGTTTGGCTTGGCTCGAATCGACGGCTCGCAATTGAGCCGACTTTGTTTGGCTCAGATTAAGCCGACTCAGTCGTATTCGGCTTAACTGGGCTGATGTCGGCTTGAATCTCAAAAATAGCTCAGATCTGAGCCGTTCGTTATCTGCAAGCGTCGGCGAGGTTTGGTTGTCGGCGACGACGAGAACTGGCGGTGATGACGGAGTGAAGGTAACGCGGTGAGGCTGGATCTGCGACGTTGGCAAGATCGAGAGTAGGCGGAGACGACAGTGGGAGTCGAAGACGAGATAAGAAAACGATGTGAGGATCTGATGGCTGCGACGACAAGACGGTGGCGTTAATGTAGTGGTGGGATTTGGTGACGACACTGATCTGACAAGATCTGATCTGGAGGTCGTGCCGATGTCGGCACGCTCTCATGGCAGCGCAACCAAGGTGACGAGGGAGAGGGGCCACTGGTGGTATTTGTGGCGGCGGGAAGGTGGCGACGAGGATGTGATTGAGGGGGTGGCGGGCTAGGGGTTTGGTTAGGGTTTTTTGGGGTTGAATAGAGGGAGAGGAGGGAGATGAACAACAATAGTTTTTTCCTCTTTTTTTAATAATAAAAAGAGCAGGAATTTGACGCTGATACCAAAATTGATGTGGGATCAAATGCTAAAACTTTGAATTGGGGATATAAACACGGATCACAATCTGGTTCTAGGCTTCACCACATGTTGATTCAATCAATTAGATCAAATCAATACCAAAATAATTTTTTGACCAAATTCTTTTTTTTTTTTTAAAGTTTGCCCCCCTTTAAATGGGCTTCACTTGACTATAATACTCAATTCACTTTCAATGTGGACTAAACAAAAGCTACAAAAACAAATACAATGCTGAAAACAAACAAGACCAATTAGACTCAATCTCAATCCGACACGCTGACTCAAACGAAGTCGAAATGGACTTAAACGAAAACCAAACACCATTAAAACACGCGGACTAAATAGTTGTTCAGTAAAATCAAAATAAATAATGCCAAGCACATCATAAGGTGGATCGATGTAATACAGCGGTGATGTTGATAGGTGCGAAGAGAAACCAGTACCATGTCTTCATCAGATATATTTCACAACCAGGATACCTGATAATTTGCACCAACAATGCTACCGACTATAATTATGTCTCAGTCTTGAATTGTGAAAATCCCCATCGAATTTCTCGAGACCAAAAAGAAATTTAATGAATTGTTGAATTGGAACATGCATTGGTTTTCATCTTAATGAAGAAAAACTAATCAATCATCAAATACGACATGACCAGTCAAGTTCCATCATATATTAATGAAATAATCTATTTATATAGTTATTGTGTATGAAATTGCCTCGATGCTTCCTCCTAACAGTGGCAAAAAATTAACAGTTAGGTATGCCACCAGCTACTAGCTTCTACTTTCTGCTGCAATTGTACACGTGCAGCTCTCTAAGTAGAGCAGACCTTGGGAATATTGAATAATTGAACTTTTAACAGATTTCACTATTTAGAATTATAGAAGTTTAAAAGAAATATAGTCTCAGAGAAATTTTGTATTGCAGTATCTTTATTTAATCAAATAACGACTGAAATTAAACTGATGGTTTGGTTTATTTGTTAGAAAGATGCTATAAGTTCATTATTAGATCTGTGTATCAAGAATCCCAAGCTTGTTGAAACTTAAGATCTCAAAAAGTAAATTAAAATAATAATAATAATATCCATATTGAAAACTGACGGACTAGAAACTGATCAGTCTGATCTAATGCCTGATCTGCCCTTATTCTCGATTGTAGGGCCAAATCTTTGAACCATAAGATCTTGGTAATGTTGATTTCTCAGATAAAATGTTTGTTGATGTTAATTACAGATCTACCGCTATACTAACTTCTCAACTCTATTGCAATGAGACCCGCAATGATCATGCTAAATGATTATTAGATATATGGTAATAATTTTTCTAGTTATTTTTCTGCTGCCTTCAACTCCCTGCTCTAATGAATTTGATACCTCTATTAAAAGCTAACAGCTCGAGGTTTTAACTATGCGAAGTAGTAATGATTCTGGTTTCTAATCTTCTCCCTCTTGTATTTATTAAACTCCAGTAGAGAGGTTGCATTGTTCTGAATCATGTCGTCTTAGATCACATCAAATCTGTGCTAAAGTTGATGAATTATTTTATTTTTGGACTGTATGCCTCATTGGAGAATCTGGAAACCTGATGCTTATTTACCAGGCAACATCATGGGTAATGGAGTTTGTGACAATTCTCCATCTACGTGTCAAGCACCATAACAGCAGCTTCTGTAGTACATTCTATTGTTGTTTTATGATTGCACTTCATATAATCTATTGACGGCTATAACTTTTATTTAACCATTTCAGGATAAGTTCTTCTTTGGAGAAGGCAGGAAAGGCCAAGTCTAAAAATCTCCATGTTGCTTCAGTTGCAGGTGACTTCTTACTTACTGAGGTCTAAGTTAATACTAATGAATAATGATATTTGGGAACTGTAGTTTCCCTGACCCAACTGTTGATGTTTAAATTATGTTAAGGATTCTAAGTCCCCGAGTCTATTTCTTATTCTATTACTGTCATCAGTGCGGAATGTTAAAGATGATCTTTGTTTTTCTCCTTAAGTTTGTTTGTGGGGAGGATGATATGAATTGTATTTTGGAGAACACATTCACAAGAAGATGCATCTTTTCACATATACATGCATCCTATGTGGCCAACTTGCCTTAAATATACAAATCAGTAATAATTATTAGTTTGGGTTTTTTCCACTCACTTTTATTCTTTTTCATATACATATATTTGGCCGTGCCAAATCATCAAATGTCAATGTACAATTTGTTTTTGATTATTTGCTTGATTCCATTAAATAGTGTCAAGCCATATGCTCCTCTTCATTTCCTTTTCCGATAGTTACAGGATTTAATTGGGTTTTCCCACAGCCCTTCTTCACCCATATACCTCTGAGACAGGTCTCAATGGGTAGTCATATCCTTCTGCCACGTTTGTTTCATCTTCTCTACCTTGTGTAACCTGCGTTATTATTTGTGAATCATGATCCATGCCACTTTTGCCGTGTCTTGGACTATAGGAATCACTTAACTATTGGAAATTTGTATATACTCGTTATTATTTTTTTATCACCAAGAGAATCCTTTTACAACTTTTCCATTCTCTGCAGCTTTTTCCCCGGAAGAAACTACAAAAAACTCTTCTTCTCTTCCAAAAGGTGATATGTGGTCCGTTCATAAATTTGGGGGAACATGCATGGGCACTGCTGAAAGGATTCAGAGTGTTGCAAATATAGTCTTGGGTGATCCTTCGGAAAGAAAGTTGGTAGTGGTTTCTGCAATGTCAAAAGTGACAGATATGATGTATAATTTGGTCAACAAAGCTCAGTCGAGAGATGATGCATATATTTCATTACTTGATGATGTTTATGAAAAACATATGTTAACAGCAAAGCAGCTTCTCGATGGAGATGATCTTGTTATATTCTTATCTCACTTATATAATGACATCAGCAACCTGAAAGCGATGCTCCGGGCGATTTACATAGGTTTGAAACATTTCGATTGTTCTTATTATTTTATTTAAATTCTTTTAAAGTAAAGCTATTTTGGAACTAAAAATTTGCTCCAGTCTTCCCAAAGTAAGCTGGGCATGTGTTTCAGTTTATGTTGTGCGCAGATCATATTCTTCAGTAATCATGAACAGTTGAAATACTTTCTGACTGATATCTGTTCAGTTAGCAACCTACTGTTCTTCATGAAGTTTTTGCCTTGTAAAATCTATTGTTGCTACTATAGTCTCAATTATCCTTAGCACTCTCATTTTCTGCTTTAGCATGTTCCATTACTGTCTGCTCGATTACCAACCTCTACTAGTTGTCTTAAAAGTTCATGTAGGGAGGATCTTGCAAATATTTTTGAGTTGTTGCCATGCAATCTGTATATGAAAGAAAAGGTAAATGATTGAGCTATAAAATATTAGAGACATACATACACATTTACAGAAATATAACCGAATTTTGACACTTATAGTTGAATAGCTAAAGCAAATTATGATCCCGTTTACTGTTTATGTTATTTTTTTGGTTCTTCCTTGAAACCGAAGTCCTGGTACTTAAGTTCTGCTTGTATGACATACCAACATCTACTACAACATCAACAAAGCCCTTAACCTAATTTTTGGTTCAGATATATGAATCATTTTCTCCATTCAGCTATGTTGAGAACCATTCTCTCTGTTAATGGCATCAGGAATACCCTTTCTTATTGTTTCAATCCACCTTCTTCTTGGTTTAGCCAAGTCCAAGCTGCTCCTGGAACTACTGACCACTAGCATTCATTGGTCTCCATCATACCTGTTCAAACAATGTCAATTGAATAATCTTATCTCAGTTGAAGCTGCCTGTAATTTCTTGTGGATTGTCATTTCTATCTTATCTTTTATCATATTGATACTTATCCATTCCAAACTTATTATTTCAGCTGTTCTGATATTTTGTATGTGTTTCTTGGCCTCCCAAATCTGACTGATTGGCTGGTCATTTAACCTTCGGATAAAATTTCCCTTCAACTGTGCCCCAATTCCTCCTCATTGTATCCTCAATTCCAGCCACCTGTACAAAGCACTTCTTACAGATGCATAAATTTCTGAGCTAATCTTTCAATGTGTTTCTTCTCATCCATCAGAACTTTCTCTCATCAAAGGTACCAATCATTTTGGATACCTTTTCAAAAAGCATGGTTAGCTTCATATCTTTTCATAAAATTTTCAATGTAATTTCATGGGTACTTTAAACTCTCGCATAGTACTCCCCTAATCTTAACCTTGTGCAATTGGAAAGGATATCAGAAAGAATATGTGTTCATCCCACTTCCTTATCTACTCGTCTGACACTGGTGGAAAAAAAAAACAAAGAGATTCTTTTCACTGTTTTTTTGTCAATCCAAACCCCTTTCACTGACAGACATCCTGGTCTCATTTTAAAACAACCGCTAATCAGAATTCCAAAAACTCCTCTTTGTATCAGAATGTAACCACCCACTCCCATTAAAATTATAGCTACCACTCTGTCAACAAAACCATAATAACTCTCTCTCTCTCTCTAAACCATAATAACTCTCTCTCTCTCTCTCTCTCTCTCTCTCTCTCTCTCTCTCTCTCTCTCTCGCGTATGTGTGTGTGTTAGCCCGCTGGTAACCTCCTCCCGCTTAAGCAGGAGGTTCCAGGTTTGATTCCCACTGTAGTCGAAAATGGAGTTGAGTTGGGTAATTAGTGTAGTGTGTGTGAGTTGCTTCTATATATATATATATATATATATATATATATATATATATATATATATATATATATATATATATATATATATATATATATATATATATATATAGAGAGAGAGAGAGAGAGAGAGAGAGAGAGAGACTTGGGTACATGTGATGCGGAAGGATTCGGCCACGAATCCTTCCCACTCAAACTCAATCCCACAACATTCAAATACAAGATTCACTCTATTGAAATTGATCTACATTGTTTAAAGTAACTAAAAATAAAAAATCAAGTGTTTTAAATAATTTCTTCCCATCCATCAAGTAGGTGCAAAATGGACCGCCGAAAATAGCATTTTACTTTGATATATGACTTTAAACATATAAATTCTCGATCCAACCATTTGATTATGATCTAAACATTTAAAAAAATCCCACACACCAAATTTTGTTAGGTTTTAAATATTATACACCATTAAACTAACAAACTCACTATTTCGGCCGTTCATTTTGCGCCTATTTGATGGATGGGCAAAAACTATTCAAAACACTTGATATTTGGTTTTTACTTATTTTAAACAATGTAGATCAACTTCAACGGAGTGGATCTTGTATTTGAATGTCATGTGATTGAATTTGAGTGGGAAGGATTCAGGCTCGAATCCTTCCGCATGTACCCAAGTCTCTCTCCCTCTCTCTATATGTAAGTGTTCCAAGTGTCTCCCCTTAGATAGTTATCGAAGGAGTGGTCTAAAATCTCACCATAGACCATCCTTAGGCGTGATTTTGTCCATCTTGATGTACATGTTCTAAGATGATTGTGTATAAAATTTTATACACTTTTGAAACTTTTTAAATATGCATCAAACACTTACGAAATGAACAGTTTCTTAATTTTAGAACAAATGACATTGTCTAATCAATGGTGAAAATGTCCAAATTACATGATTTTTTTTATACATAATGATATTAGTATCAAGATGGACAGAGTGAATCATCCCTACAGATTGTCCATGGTGAGATTTTGGGCTGTCTCTTTAGAGAGTTATCTAAGGAGACATACTAGAAACACTCTATATATATATATATATATATATATATATATATATATACAGAGAGAGATAGACTTCTGTCCGTCCAAAAGGATTTGACGCCGAATCCTTCCCACTCAAATACCAACATTCGACATTCGAATACAAAATCCACTCTGTTGAAGTTGATTTATATTATTTCAAGTATCTATAAATCAAAAATCAAGTGTTTTGAATACTTTTTGACCATGCATCAATTAGGAGAAAATGGACAGCCTAAATAGTAAGTTGGTTAGTTTAACGGTGTAAAACATTTGAAAACTAACAAAAATTGATTTGTAGTGTTTTTAAATGGTTAGATCATAATCAAATGGCCGGATCGAGAATTTGTATGTATAAAAATATAGACTAACCAACTCACTACTTTCGGCTGTCTGTTTTGCGCCGCTTGATGAATGAGCAAAAAATATTTAAAACACTTGATTTTTTGTTTTATAGATACTTGAAATAATATAGATCAACTTCAACGGTGTGGATCTTGTATTCTATTGTCGGAGGGTTGTATTTGAGTCGGAAGGATTCGGGCTTAAATCCTTTTGGAAGGACACAAGTATGTGTGTGTGTATATAGAGAGAGAGATACACTTGTCATTTCGGAAGAATTCGAGGCTAAATCCTTCCTGCTCAAATACAGCCCTACGACATCCAAATACAAGATCCATTCCGTTGAGGTTGATTTACATTATTTCAAGTACTAAAAATTAAAAATCATATATTTTGAATGTCTTTGCCCATCCATCAAGTAGGCGCAAAATGGACGACCTAAAATAGCATATTGTTTAGATCTACATCTTTAGCCATACGAATTCTCAATCCGATCATTTCATCATGATATAAACACTTAAAAACTCTCACACACCAATTTTTATTAAATTTTAAATATTCTACACCGTTAAACTAATCAACTCACGATTTCAGCTGTCTATTTTGCGCTACTTGATGGATGGGCAAAAAGTATTCAAAATACATGATTTTTAATTTTTAGTTACTTGAATTAATGTAGATCAACTTCAATGGAGTGGATCTTGCATTCATATGTCATAGGGTTGTATTTGAGTGAGAAGGATTAGGCCTCGAATCCTTCCGAAATGACACAAGTCTATCTCTCTCTATATATGTATACATGTATATGTGTGTATATATACGTGTGTGTGTATATATGTATATATATGTGTGTGTGTATGTATATGTGTGTGTAGAGAGAGAGATAGACTAGTGTAGTTCGGAAGGATTCGGGCCCGAATCCTTCCCACTCAAATACAACCATACATCATCCGAATACAAGATCTATTTCGTTGAAGTTGATTTATATTACTTCAAGTATCTATAAATCAAAAATCAAGTATTTTAAATACTTTTTGCCCATGCATCAAGCAGGGGAAACACTTGATTTTTCATTTTTAGTTACTTTAAATAATATAGATCAACTTCAACAGAGTAGATCTTGTATTTGAATGTTGGATGTTGGTATTTAAGTGGGAAGGATTCGGACTTGAATTCTTTCGGAACTACACAAGTCTCTCTCTCTCTTTATATATATACAAGGAGTCAACCCAAAACCTCACCATAGACCATCCTTACGAATGATTCACTCCTCCTATCTTGATCTACATATGTTATAAACATGGTGCATGTAAAAGATTACGCAATTTGGACCTTTTTTCACCACTGATCAAATGGTGATATTTGTTCTATTTTTGGAAAAATCATTTATTTTATAACCTTTTGCTGCATAGTGAAAAAGTTTCGAAAGTGCTTAATTTTCTATGCACATCCTTTTGTGACATGTAGATTAAGATGTGAGGAGCAGATCATCTGTAGGGATGGTCCATGGTGAGGTTTTGGATCGACTCCTTTGATAGTTATTTAAAAAGACACACTAGGAACACTTTATCCTATATATCTTTGATTTCTATGCAAAAGTCAGAAACGTAATTACTCTCTTCTAGCAAAATTAGCTATTATTCAACAAAACCATGACACGACACCCCCTCGTCTCTCTCAGGAACAGGAAGGGGGTATATATAGAGAGATGCTTGACTACTTCCAAAAAGATTTGGAGTCCAATCTTTCCCATTCTCAATATTTGACCATTCAAATTGTTCACTCCGTTTAAATTGATCTACATCATTTAAAGTGACTATAAACAAAAAATGAAGTGTTTTGAATTTTTTGGCCATGCATCAACTAAGCAAAAATGGACTAAAAGTAGCATATTGCTTAGATCTATGGCGTTGGGCATACAAATTTTAGATCCAACCATGTGGTCTATGATCTAAACACTTAAAACTTAGTTAAAACATACATACTAATTTTTTGTTAGGTTTAAATATTTTATACCGTTTAACTAAGCAACTCACTAGTTGGGCCGTCCATTTTATGCCTATTTGATGCAAACGTAAAAAAAATTTAAAACACTTCAAATTTTGTTTTTGGGCACTCTTAACAATGTAAATCAACTTTAACAGAGTGAATAGTCAACTTACTTTCCTAACATTGAGTTTGAATTGGACGGATTTGCTTTCAAATCCTTCCCAACAGACCCATGTCTAGTCTAACACACACACACACACACACACTCTTTGAGAGGTAAGACACACACCTCACACTAATTACGCAAGCCAAACTCCTCGTTCGACGAACAACGGGACACCCACCCACCACACACATATATATCTTAGCAAAAGATTGGAAATTTTGTTGCACTTGGAGAATTGGAAGATAGGATGGTCAAAAATTGAGGATTTTTCTAAAATTTTTTCAAGGCATTTCTCTAAATTTAGAGAGGGTCTACATCCTCTGCTCTCTGCATAGAATAGTTGGTATACAAGCACTTGTCCACTTCAAACATGTTGCATTCATTCTGTGAGCAGCATCCTTAATCATGGATGTTTGATTCTAAGCAAGAAAAGTTATCACTCTCGGCTATCAGTATGGGCGATACTCTCAGCTATTCACTTATTTTTCTAGAGTTACCATAAATTATTTACATTCTGTTCTACCTGCATATTTTAGATATTGAAGCTTCTCTTCACATTTTCACTAGGAAGTTTTCCTTCTGTAGTGTCATCAACTAGTACTCAGTAAATAACTAGTAGAATGGGACCTCATTGGCAACAACATGAAACATGGTTGAGAATTATAGTACGAAAAGTGATTTTCACATGATTGAGGCAAATCATGGACCACAGTTGACATGTCGGACCATTAAAACATTGTTATTGATGGTTGAATAAAAAGATTAGAGGCAGCTAATTGCTTTCTAAATCTTGCTTCTATAAATAATTTTTCATATTTGGACACATATTCCTTTATCCTGTTCCCCTACTTGGGAACTTTGTGCTCTCCTACAGTAGCTGACAATATGGTGATAATATTGTATAATTACCTGCTTATTCTGGGACTGAGCCCCAGTGATGATGACCAACTATGAATGTCTTTAGAAGTCTAATTGAAGCTGTTACCAATAATATAGGACTGTGGTTTGGTATGTGCAGCCAAATTTACGGTGATTGACAGAATAATTGACTACTTAGACCAAGTCAAGAAGGGTTTTACTTGTACCTTAACTGTGACTCAAGATATAATCTGATTACTGGGACCAAGTAAAGAAGGTTTTTACTTGTATCCAACCTGTGACTCAATATAATGAAGTGCTTTGATGACTAAAACAAAGTGAGGAGATGTGTATGCAATATGCACATTGATGCTTTTCTGACAAAGTATTTGTTTAGTTCATGGATGCTTGAGATCAACTGCAAGAGTCATTTGCACTTGTTTGCATGTGCATTATCTGATCTAATTAGAGGCACGGGAAATGGAGATTAAGTGGAAGAATGAATAACCATCTGCAACTAGACAGGAAAAAAATGCAAAAAAGAAAAAGAAAAATCTACGTGTCAATTGATTCTGCTCATCTCTCTCTCTCTCTCTCTCTCTCTCTCTCTCTCTCTCTCTCTCTCATTAGATTTCTGTTTTCTAATGAATATGAAGGGGTTTTTCTTCAAATTTTTTTTTTAATAAAAACATGTGTTTTGGCCCCCTTCACTCAAAAGCATGTTGGATAATTCCTGTACTAGCAAAAGAACCCAAGTTTTCATATAGATACAACCAAAGATCATCATTATTAAACATAAATCATATCCCATTATTTTTAAACTTTCAAGACTTTTAATTGACAACATAAAAAAGTATGAACATTTGATAGTATCGATACTTGGATATCCAGCCACCCGTTGGAATTTTGGGTTATTTTAAATGGGGTACAGAGTGCTTTACTTATTGCATTTGTATTTGAAATAGCTTGTTGCAATATAGAGTACTTTCATTCGTTAAACAGAAGGTTAGAAGAACTGTAAAGTGACCTAAAACCAGTCGTATTATTCTTTCTTATTATTCTTATCTTGTTCTGCTTGCTTACACCTTTTTCTTTTCTTTCGCAGGCCTGAAAAAAAAAAATGAAATTCTGCTTTTGTTTAGAACAGATCTGTTTGGGTTCTTTTAGAAAAAATGTATTTCTTAGGCTTTAGTTTTGTGACATCTAAGTTGTACAAACTGTACTGAGAGTCCCGCTTTTAGTTCATGGCGGGTGCTCCCCAAATTCTTTTGCTTCTCCCTTTGGCTTGTTAGTCCTTTTGCATTAACCTTTGTTTATTCTGTGAGTGTCTTCTTAGTCATACTGATGTATATCTGTGTTTCTGACTGATATCATTCACATATTTTGCAGCGGGTCATGCAACAGAATCCTTTTCAGACTTTGTTGTTGGTCACGGGGAACTATGGTCTGCTCAAATGTTGTCATATGTCATAAGAAAGGTTTGTTTGTTGCATAATGATTTTCGAAATTGATTATGAAGACTTGCAGAAGTATCCTTGATCCTTTATCTATTTGCTGCAGTGTGGAAGGCCTTGCAGTTGGATGGATACTCGGGATGTTCTTATCGTGAAGCCTACCAGTTCCAATCAAGTAGATCCTGACTATTTTGAATCTGAAAAGAGGCTTGAAAAGTGGTTCACTAGTGGGCCAGCTGATACAATAATTGCTACTGGCTTCATTGCCAGTACGCCTAACAACATTCCTACGACTCTAAAAAGAGACGGAAGTGACTTCTCAGCAGCAATAATGGGTGCTCTTGTCAGGGCTCGCCAAGTCACTATATGGACTGATGTTGATGGTGTATTTAGTGCAGATCCCAGAAAAGGTTTTTCCTTTCTGCAATTCTTACACTAAACAAGATCTCAGTTATTTAATTTAGATATATCTGAATTCATATCACCTTAGTAAATTATGTATATGCTACTTAAGGGAAAAAAATTAACATGGGCACATGTTGCATTCTCATTAATACATTGGGATCAATTGGTTGGACTTCGCAAATGTAGAGCATGGATGGAATTAGGACAACAAATATGATTGCAGCTTGTTTTTGTGCCAATAAGATTCTAAACTCTAATTCAAATCTGTTTCTGTTTTGTTCACCTCCTAATACAACGGTTACAATTAGCACACATCATTTGGTCTATGGTTCTCAGTTGTAGGTCTCAAATCACATTTTGTCACTGATTTCTATTATTATAATTTCCACTGAATAGCATAGAGTAAAGTACATGTTTTAAATTGCACAACAGTCAAAATGGCTTAAATCTATGAAATGCCTAGCTTTCTCCAACCAAACAGCCCAAGTTAAATTACAATTAAGTGCTGAAGTACTCCTATTTGCAGTTAGTGAAGCTGTGATATTGAGGACATTGTCTTACCGGGAAGCCTGGGAAATGGTCAGATCTCTAAGCACTTCTATATTAAAATTATGCAGAAATTATCCTGCAGAAGTACTTTCTGAATATTTTAAACTATCTTTGCAGTCTTATTTCGGGCAAATGTTCTGCATCCACGCACCATTATTCCTGTTATGAAGTATCACATTCCTATTGTCATTAGAAATATATTCAATCTCTCCGCCCCTGGAACAACAATATGCCAGCAGCCTGTGAGTGAAAATGAGGATGAAGTGAGTTTGGTGTCCTCTGTCAAAGCATTTGCAACTATCGACAACTTGGCTCTTGTTAATGTTGAGGGGTGAGGTCCCCTCAATATTTCATTTTCTGGTTTCATTTTATAGTGTCCCCTTCACCGTTAGTGTTCTTATCCACCATGCTTTATTGATTGCAGTACTGGAATGGCTGGTGTTCCTGGAACAGCTAGTGCTATTTTTGATGCTGTTAAAGGTGTGGGAGCTAATGTTATCATGATATCTCAGGTATATCACTCTCTTTTCTGGCTTTCAACTTTGGTGCTAATAGTTGCAGCTAATATTAGGCTTTTGCAGGCTAGTAGCGAGCACTCAATCTGCTTTGCCGTGCCAGAAAAAGAAGTCAAAGACGTCTCTGATGCCCTGGAGTCTACATTCCGTCAAGCTCTGGACGCTGGAAGGCTTTCTCAGGTATGCAAAACTTTATTTGATTTCATCATAAAGCAGACTTTTATTGATGGTTAAGACCTCAATTCTTCTGGTTAGGGAGTCTCCAGATGGTCATAATTTACATGAAAAAGTAAACCTATTAGTGCTCTTAGTCATTAGTTTCTCTAGAAGAATTCAGTGCAAGACTCATTTATCTTTAAATTCATGTATGGATTAGGAACGTGGACCTTTTGGATCAGTACAGCTTAAAAACCAACACCCCCCCCCCCCCCCCCCCCCCCAAAACACCACCCCACCAAAAAAAAAAAAAAAAAAACACGCACACACGTACAAGCTAAGGTTCATTTTGCTTTATGCTAGCTTGCATTTCTCTGCATCACTTAGGCCCAATAAGGTTGTGACTTAACAATGGATGTGAGATTCAATTGTTGGCTATTGTGAAGCTGTGGAGGGAAGTTGGGCTTGAGAGGAATGGATAATACTGAAGGAGTGGTTTGAGAGCAACTGGTTGTACTGATGCTTAATGGCTGAGGTGCACTATGGAGAGAGTGAGGGAGCATTTGTATTTGGGGGGTTTCAAGGCCAAAGAGAGGGAAAGATTGCCGAATTCTTAGAGAATCTCAGTTTTTGAAGCTTCAGAGGCTGCTGGGGTTTGAGAGAGAGTATGTGAGAGTTTGTGACGGGATGGTTTTGAATTAGGACTACTTGTCCTTTCATTTTGGTATTTGGATGTGTATTTTGTGGTCGAGTTATGAATAGACAGAATTGACTAGTTTCAATTTTATCCAAGAGGCACGAAGGAGAGGAAAATATTTGGATTTAGGTAGTTATGAAATGTTTATCCCTCAGAGGAGGGGATTCAGTTTTTATTTGCCTGCTAGTTCTTTGATAAGGGATTGATAATCCTTTGGCTATCTGGTGGGATTAATTACTGATAAGGGGCTATCATGCAAATTGTCCTTTGATAAGAGTAATATAAAACATAGGTTAGCATTTCAGAAAGAAGGGAACGGGGACTAAGAGCATGTAAGATATCTCTGTTGTTTTATTTAGTTTTGACATAAAGATAGTTAAGAGAACAATTTTAATATATTTAGTTCTAGGATACTTCTTGCTGGATGCATGCACATACATGTCTGCCATTGCTCAGAGTATGACTAATGGGAAATGAGAAATCTACTAATCCTTTGTCATATTTGCTTAAGTGTCTGTTTGATTTCTGTTCAAACTGTGACATTTGGTAGGGTTTGGCTCTCTCTCGCTTAAAACGTGAGAAAATTTACTTTTACTTGTTCTGGAAGCTAATACGCTTATCTCACTTCATTTCAGCTAATTAGGAATTTTCTTTATACTAGTAACTTGTTTCTAGAATGGTGATGATAGGTAATATGTGATTTCATTTTACACTATTTTTTTGCAACTTTATTTTGTTAGTGCTTTTCTACATGGGTTACTCATGCTTGTATGATTTCCTATTCTGTTAATGTCATTCTACTGGGTTTTACTCATGGATTGTAAGGTTGCCTATTTTGTTAATACCATTCTACATGGCTCGTTGTCCTATGGTCCAAAAGCTTAAAGAAAAGAGAAACGTACTACATAAATGAGGAAGAAAATCCTTTTCACTGTTTTCTTTCTTTGTAATTTTTGCATCATTTGCATGTTGCTTCCTTCTTTCCCTTGTTTATTAGCTTTAAGTTTTTTCAGGTTGAGGTCATCCATAATTGTAGCATCCTAGCTGCAGTTGGTCAGAAAATGGCAAGCACTCCTGGAGTTAGTGCTACTCTTTTGATGCACTAGCAAAGGTATCTGCTATTCCTGGGTTCTATGACTTTATATTTACTTCAGAAAACTACTTGGAAGCTATCATATTGAACTGTTATTATCTTTCAGGCTAACATAAACGTACGAGCTATAGCTCAAGGTTGCAGTGAGTATAACATTACTGTGGTACTGAAGCAAGAAGATTGTGTAAGGGCTCTAAGGGCAGCTCATTCTAGATTTTATCTCTCAAAAACAACATTAGCAATGGGCATAATTGGACCTGGTCTGATTGGCGGTACTCTACTTGACCAGCTTAAGGATCAGGTATGTGAAATGTTAGAACCCTTTAGCATATATGTAATAATTTCCTTGTCTAATAACATGCAGTTGCTGAAGTTGTACTTCAGAAGTAAACCTCTCAATATTTGTATATTTGCCTTTTGATAATTTTTATTTATTTTTTCTTCTCTTTCTTTTCTTCCCAGAAAAGAAAAAGATTACCCTTTTATGGCAGGGAATTTCTTGTTTATCTGTGGGCCTGTTTGGTTAAGGGTGGAAGTGAGGAATTGAGGAAGTGGTAATAATTCCCTTTGGAACTTGGAATTGGTGAGTACGTTTTCCGGTGTTTGGATGTTGTTGGGAAGTGTGGTTTGGAAAATGTTTTGTCTTTTCCAGTGTTTGGATGGTAATGTGAAAGTGGAAGTGGAAAAGTTGACCACAAAGTTGACTGTAAAATAATATTAAAATAAAAAATTAATTAAGAAAAATAAAAAATGGACTGTAATTAGAATGCAAGTGAGATTTACATGATCAAAAAATTAACTGTTTTGTGCTACAACTTATTACAAATGAGATTTACATGACCACAAAATTAACTGTAGCACTCTGGAAGTGAGGAAATGTTTGTGTAAAAGAGAAAAGGAAAAGGGCTTTTCTTATTTCCTTTTCCGTGTTTGGGTAGATAAGGAAGTGAGCAATTATACTTCCCTATTTTCTTACTTCCCTCCACTTCATTGCAACCAAACAGCCCCTGTATTGCAAATTACTTATTCATTGGTAAAACATATCTTTAGCTCATGCATTTCACCTTTTCTTGAACTGATCTATTCTAGACATCTTTAGTTACAAGAAAAAATATTTGGGATTAGAAGTTTTGGCTAACCAACCACCGCGGAGAAAAATAAAAAGATCCAACTAACCCATAATTATGAATATTACCCCAAATGATGGACCTGACCAACTCTAGAGGAACCGAGGTGATGGCACCTGAAACTCTGGATCCAGCCAACTCTGCCAATTAGTAGCACCTAATCTGCTTAGATCCAGACACAAATAGCCATGTTTTCCACTTCCTTTCTTTTTCTTTCTCTTTCCTTTCTCCTTCAGCTTCTCTCTTGTTTATTACTTTATCAATTTCTTTTTTCTTTCTCCTCCTCTTCCCTTTCTTTGGATTTAAAGGGTAGGGCAGGAGATGTTGGCGACAAAACACCAGATCTCCTTGTTGTTGGTCTCCTCCCTCCCCAAACTGGGTTCCTATTGGAGCATGGTTCAAAGTCATGGTCTCGGCCGTCGACTCGACGATTACTGTGCCACATCCATCGCAGAACGGACTTGGACGGTACGCGCAAAATGCTACATAGAAAACTCAAAAAATTCTGAAAAAATCAAAACAAATCTAAAAAAATATCGACATCAATATTTATGTATAACATGTCCAAATAACATAAAGAGAATGCATAAATATATGCGTCGTCTGTAGAAACATATCAAAATACCAAACTAGCAAAAATTTTAATACCAGATTTTTTTTAATTTAACAAATTTGTCCAATTAAAATTCAGAATTTAAACCTTGTAATTGTAATAAAAAATTTGTCCAGTGAAGTTAATTAGTTCTTTGCACTAATATAACAATTATATATTATTTTGTGTTCATTAAATACAAGTATACAACTTCTTAAGATGAGTATTTAAAAAAAATTCATTCTTAAATTAATACACACTCTTTAACTAAGTTAAATAATCAGTTGAGAATAATTTAATATAAAAATATTTTTCTTTATATTTAGAAGAGAACCGAGAGAACCAAAGAGAGAGAAAAGAGAGAGTTGCAGAGAGAAGAGAACCAAAGTGAGAGAAAGAGTAGAGAAGAGAGATCAGGTGAGAGAGAGATTGGGAGAGACAGAGAGCAGAGAAAGAGATTGAGAGAGAAGAGAACAAGAAAGAGAGACATTAGGTAGAGAAGAGAGAGGAATTACTTCGGCGGCGGAGGTGGGCGACCAACTGAACGACAGCGCTGGGCAGTAAAGACAACGAAGGCGGTGCCCTAGATCTCAAATGAAGCCGGTGGGTTCTTTTTCTGGTTCATTTCCCTTTTTGGTCGGGTTAATATCCCAGACCCCGTATTGGTCCTGACTCGGTCAAACTCGGTTGAGTCAACTCGCGATACCGAGTTGGACCGATTCAGCCGAGTTCTGGCTGAGTCAGGACCGATATCTTTACAACTCGCAAAAATAAGGTAATTTGACTCGTTCTCGTCTCGCCAAGTTCTGTACTGGAGACGACTCAGCCGAGTCATTCCGACTCGGTCGAGTGTTTGAACCCTGAATTGGAGGGCTTGTGGTCGCTAGAGGGAGAGTAAATTTCTGTAGCGCCAGCTGCAAACACACTTGACAGGGACTGTCATAGTCTAGGAAGTTGTTTCCTATCATACATTTTGTTGCTTTTTCTTCTTTGAACTTGGCCTTTGATGTCTTCTGGAACTGACTATTCACTCATCATGCTTTTCATAACTGGGTTATTTATAATAGCTTAAGAAGCTTTATATTTAAGTGTCCAAGCTGTCTCTGTTGTAATAAGCTTCATATGCCTTTGACCTCTTACTGATTATACCTAGAACAAGGGGCCCTACAAGAAAATATTTCTTTGCTTGGCGTTTATGGATTAGGTTCTTCGATACAGAAATGGTATATACAGATAAGACACCTCAAGCACATGTGAGATAGAGTTGTATGCTATCTGTTGGATTTGAGTCCAAATCCAAACATATCGGTTCATTTTATTGGACGTTCTAATGCCATCTGATTTTTTTTGGGAAGAAATTAGCATTTGTAGGTTTAGTGTTATTAGCTGCATCTACATATTGTAAATGAACAGTTACGAGTAGCATTGATAATTATTTTGTTATATTTATTGTTATGAAACCTTCAATCTACCTCTATTCACATGTTTCAATGTCAAGTTGTGTTTAGAACATAATATAAATACAGTGATGATTCTTCAAATCCATGAATCTTTGATTGCAATAAGTGGATGTTTTCCAAACTAGTTGCATTTGAATTTGGCGCACAAAAGAATCATACAAGGAAAAAGAGCATAGGTGGCTTTTCTGTATAATTTAATATCATTATCGAGTTGCATCTTAATAATGAATCAAATAGGAAGCTTCAAAACTTTGGAGACATCAGTTCAAATAATTGCTCTGATGCATTGATAACCAAGGTTTCAAAACTCAATTGAAAGTGACACATCTGTATCAGATTGGGATTTGAGCATACAAATCCGATTACCCACCCACAAAAGAGAATAAAAAAAATGCAAAATCAGTCTCCACCAATACTCAGTCTGTATCGGTCCAATACCCCCTATACTAGACCAATATTGTCCGACGTTGCATACTCGTTGATGAAATTTAAAATTATCATAGAAGCAAATATAAAAATTTGTCATGGTCAGCAATTAAAGCATCTTTACTATAAATATCAATGAAAAATAAATCAATATAATTATATACCTTTGAAATATAACTGTTAGCAAATAAACCCAAAAGCTTAATTATTCATTAGAGAGTCAATATATATAGAGTACAACTTTAGATATGGGTTATAGGCCAAAGTCCAATAACCTAACTACCCAATATTTAATATCCAAAACTAACACTCTTCCTTAAGCTGGAGTATAAATATCTATAATGCTCAGCTTGCTACATAAGTTAGAAAACACCGGTGGTAAAGCTGCTTTGGTAAGAAGATCTGCTTGTTTTGAGGATGGTGTGAACGGAAGAAAAATCACCTTCTTGGTTCAAGCATCTCTAACCAAACGATAATCAATCTCAATGTTCTTGCTCCTCTCATAAAACACAGGATTCTGGGTAACGTAGATTGCTGACTGATTATCACAATGCATAGGCATCGGTCCAGGTTATATAAAATCAAGCTTCATCAATAGATTCTTCAACCACATTATCTCGCAAGCAGTATGAGTCATAGCTCTATATCTAGCCTCTGCACTAGATCAAGATACCACATCTCTTGTTTCTTGCTCTCCAAGTCACAAGATTTTCGCCAACAAATGTGCAAATATCCAGTGATAGATTTTTTATCGCCTTGTCACCAGCATAATCAGAATCAGAATACCCAGAAATGCATACATGTCCATGTTTCTTGTACAATAGATCTTTTCCTGTGAGCTTTTGACATAAACCAGAATTCTTAATGCAACTATCCAATAAACCTCTCTAAGCTGATGCATGATTTTACTTAGTATCTCAACGATAAAAGGTTATATCTGGTCTAATAACTGTGAGACAGATCAATTTTTCAATCAACATTTTAGACCTTCCTGGACCATCAAGAGTGTGACTGCATCAAATCACAAGTTCACATTGACTTCCATTGGAGTACTAGCAGGTTTGCACCCCAATGGTCCCGTCTCCTCCAGAAAATCCAGAGCATACTCTCTTGAGAAAGAAGTACAATATGTTTTTAATGTGCAATCTCAATCCCCAGAAACTATTTAGGCTTGCCCATGTCATTGGTCACAAAATGACGCTTAAGATATTTTTGTTTCCACTGGGCCAGCTGATTGATTGACAACAATAGAGAATAGAATCCTGATGGAGTTCAATCGAGCAACCGAAGAAAAGTATCAAGGTAATCACTTCATAAGTTTGAGTATACCCTTTGGCATTAAGTCTGGACTTATACTGATCTACCGAACTATCTCGGCGATACTTCAAAGTGTAGATCTGAGGCAACCCATAACAACATCATCCCTGGGTGCAGATACCAACTCCAAGTTCTCTGAGAAACAAGAACATTCATTCCTTATCCATGGCCTGCTTCCGGGTACCAATATACCTTGGGTATAGATATAGAAGACACATACATGGCAACCTAGCGAAAAGAGAGATTAAGACGATCATAAAAAACAAAACGAGAAATAGGATGATCAATATATGATCGTTTACTTTTGCGGAGGGCAGTAAAAACTTCAAGATCATAGGGAGGTGCTGATGGTTGAGGTGACGACCCTTCCACTAGAGAGGAGGAATCGGCTAGAACTGGTTAGAGGTAGAAATCTTTTGCCGATGAGTGTAGACATAGTTGAAATCTCGAAGCTCTAGTGCAGGTGGCTCTGTAGTGTCTCTCGATTACACTGGCGAAGAGACATCAGGAATATGAGTCGGTTCAGGCAATGGAACGGACAGTGGAAGAAGAATAAACTCTGATGTAGTAACAGAACTCTGTGGAGAGAAGTATGGAACAGACTCAAAGAACATGACATTTGCAGACAAAATACTTCATATTGAAGGATTGTAGCACCGATATCCTTTCTGAGTTCGAGAATACCCAACAAAGACACATTTGATAGACTGAGGAGACAAGTCTTGAACAAAACACATACAACAAAAAACAAGAAGATCCATGGAAAATAAATTTTGTTAGAAAAAAGACAAGAAAATGAAACTTGATCATTAAGAACAGATGAGGGCATCCTATTAATCAGGTGACAAGCACTTAACACAGCATCAACTCACAAATATTTTGAAACATGCATATGTATCATCATGGTTCTAGCAACATCTAGAACGTGTCTATGTTTGCGTTCGACGCCATTCTGTTGTGATATGTGAGAGCAAAAAGTTTGACGATTAATCTCATTTTTTAGAACAAAAAGAGACCGTCACTTTTCACATATTCCAAGACATTATCAGTACGAAGCACATAAATAAAAAGTAGACAACTAATTTTTTATTTCGTTAAAGAAAAGTTCAATAACACCACAAACTCCAGACTTCTCTTTTAGTAAATACAACCAAGTCATGCGGGAGAAGTCATCACAAAATAAGAAAATATCTAAAGCCTTTAACTGAACGCACACGACTAGGACTCCAAACATCTGAATGGACTAACTCAAGTGCAGAACTACTGCAGTTATCAACTCGACTCTAATAAGTGGCACGACGATATTTGCCTAACTCACAAGACTCACAACTTAAAGTAGAAACAGAAGACTCAATAGAAACTACAGACCACAACTTTTGCGCTGAAGGATGAACCAGACACCAGTGTCAGAGTAGAACAGGATTAAGTTGACCTGCAACTAAGCCAATAGGGGTCACTCAGTCAACATCCCTCCTCTCTTATGCCCCAAACCAATCTTCCTCCTAGTCGACAGGTCCTGAAAAACACAGTGAAAAGGAAAAAAATATTATTTTATAGTTATTATATTTGATAAACTGACGATGGATAATAGGCTAACATAAAATTTGAAACATATAGGACATCTGTGAAAGTTAGGATGGAGTAGCCTGAACTACCCCATTGCCTAATACGAACCATCAACAATATTAATAAAAAGGAATTTCTTTGAAAGATTTAACGAAATAATTTTTTTCTTTATACCTGTCATGTGGGATGGGCCATGAGTTTAATATCTAAGGCTTTTAGGAGAGGTGATATATGCATTCATTCCTGAAGATGCATGAATCACTGAATGATTGTTCTGAGAGAACTCGAACTGACACAGTCTATCATACTCCTCCTGTGAAAGAATAATAGTGGGGGAGCCAGAAGAACCAGAGTGGCTGAAGGAGCATGAATGTGACTAGTATCACCAAGGATAGGAGTGTCAACATTAGCCAGCCGTGCCTATTCAGGGCGACCAAATTTCTCCCAGTACTTCTCAAAGATGTTATTCCTTCCACAATGCTTACACTACTTGGGTCCCTTATCATCAATATTTTGGCTACCACCATAGGAACCACAACCTCCTAATGAGCCACACCCCCTTCAAAATCACGGTCGCGACCACGATCACGACGTCTGCCGCATCCGGACACCATGGCAGACTACTCAATAGAGATGCAGGTGATACATCAGCTCAAGTAGAAACGCACATAACTCTGAAGAAAGTGACAGTCAAAGTGAAAATACTCTCTCCTCCCAATATCTGACCCCACACCTAGGATTATATTAAGAGACTCAAGAGAGACGGAAACTTTGACACTGCGAGATCATGACGGTATCTCCTAAGTGTTACTACATCAGTAATAGCAGACTGATGCATTTCTAGTTCATCGATCAAACTCTTAAGTTTTTCATAAAACTCAGGCACATATTTATCTCTATTTTAACTCAAACAGGCGCTTATAAATCTCAAACACTTTCGAGAGATTCTTCTCATTCTCATACATCACATTCAGGGTATGCCACATCTGCTTAGCAATAGTCAAGAATATGACACTACCACTAATCTTCTCTTCTAGGCTGTTGAGTAGCCAGGTCATCAAAGAATAATTTATAGTAAGCCAGGTCACATAAGTATGATCTGTAGCAATAGGTGGAGATTGAAGTAGGCGAGCCAACTTGTTCTGAACATCAATGAAAATGTGAAACGCCTGTGATCATAACAAGTAATTAAAGCCATTCAATTTCACCGTAGTGCCCAAAATTGTCTTGGGCATAGAAGTTTCAACCGTCGGTGAGAAGGTAGAGTGGAAGAGGAACTCGTAGTCTCTGACATCGCATCCAGTCAAGGAAACACCCGAAACAACCAGTAGGAGTCAGAAAAACAACCAATAAATCAGAGGACAACTAATTTAGTTACCAGTGATAGGTATGAACAGAACCAGTTTTCAGCATTAAACAACCAAATCAGATGCACATATGACTAGATTGATCATATAACCCCTTGAAAAAGACTATCTGACCTTTGGGGGCTTTAGGATGTGACGACGGCCTCCTCGGAGTCAACAGGGAGCCACAGTGGCATTGCGGGGCTCTGGCGAGGGTCAGGGAAGCCTCACGGGGCTCCGGCGAGTGTCAGGGAACTCCAATGAGGGTTGCAGGCTTCGGCAAGAGTCAAGGAAGCCTTGAGAGGCTTCGGTGAGGGTCAGGAAAGCCTCGCGGGGCTCCTGCGAGGGTGAAGAACTGCAGAGAGGAAGACAAGGGTGGTGGAGAGAGAAGGAAGAGAGGAAGACGACGTTTAGGGTTAGAGTTCTATTATCTGCTCTGATACCATGTTAGCAAATAAACTCAAAAGCATAATTATTCTTTAGAGAGAGTCAATATACACACACATATATGTATAGAGATAGACTTGTGTCATTTCGGAAGGATTCGAGCCCGAATCCTTCCCACTCAAATACCAACATCCGACATTCAAATACAAGATCCACTCCGTTGAAGTTGATCTATATTTATTTAAAGTAACTAAAAATAAAAATCAAGTGTTTTGAATACTTTTTGCCCATCCCATCAAGCGGCGCAAAATGGAAGGCTGAAAGTAGTGAGTTGGTTAAATTTATGTCTTTAGACATAAATTATCGATCCAGCCATTTGATCATGATCTAAACATTTAAAAACCCCTACAAATTAATTTTTGTTAGGTTTCTAATGTTCTACACCGTTAATTAACCAACTCACTATTTAGGCCGTCTGTTTTTTTTCTACTTGATGGATGAGTAAAAAGTATTTAAAATACTTGATTTTTGGTTTATAGATACTTGAAATAATATAGATCAACTTTAACGTAATGGATCTTGTATTCGAACGTCATAGAGTTGTATTTGAGTGGGAAGGATTCGGCCTCGCATCCTTCCGGAATGAACAAGTCTCTCTCTCTCTCTCTCTCTCTATATATATATATATATATATATATATAATATATATATATATATATATATATATATATATATATATAGTACAACTTTGGATATGGCTATTGGGCCAAAACCCAATTACCCAATATCTAATATCTAAAACTTAGAATGACATAATAAACAATACAATAAAACCACAACAATGAAAAAATTATAATTAACAAATAACAATTAATTCAAAAAAAAACTTGTTAAGCTAATTTAATAAGAATAAGAAAAAATATAAGTTAACAACATTTGAAAAAAAATTATTTAAAGTTTGCTTAGTAGATAACCACATAAACTAACTATATTATGTAATTAAAATTAGAATAAAAATTTATAAAATAAACTTGGCTATGGAAAAATAATAAAATAGTGGCAATTTGTGTCCTATATGCCACTGAACTTTATTAAAGTTTATGTGGGAGAGATTTAGGTTCTCTGATTATTCATTCATAGTTATATTAATTTAAAACCATTTTTATTGGAAATCTCTGCTTCATCGGAGTATTTCATGCAAACTTTTTTTTGGGAGAAATTTTCATCCAAACTTAATCTAAATATCATCAAATGCGGGAAAAAAACAAGAGAGTTACTAATTGTCTATTCTTAGAATAGTTTAGTTATTTATTATTTTTTAGATGCCGATAAGGAAAGTTTGGTACTCTTGATCTGAAACTGCAGAAAGTACCTATACTAATACCCAAAGAGCTGTCTCATAGGGACACCAAAGCAAAATTTTAAACCTTGGTTATAGCCAACGAATGGTTAGTAATGCTGCCTTCTGATGAATGAATCGTGAAAAACCTTTTAACATTTCAAGCTCCAGTGCAAATGTATCTGTTGCATCTTACTTTGACCTTTTTGTCTTAGCATCCTCAAGAGCCTTTTTCTTCTTGGAGTTGGTTTTAAAATTCAAGTTTTCTTGAAGGTTTTCTGTATCCTTTGTGGTTCCATCAAAATGACTTCTGGAACATTATCCAAAATATACTACATATAACACTAGCGCTTCAGGTCTATGTAATTCTGGCTTGAGATTTTCTGTCAGAAATGTTCTCCTGGCATCACAGACATTCTTCCATTGCTCATCTCATCTCTTCTGCCTTGAAACATGAGACCTGAACTGACTAGTTATATATAGTTTCTGGATCTGCAGAGGATCTAACCAATTCCATTAACATACACTTACACGCACAGCTAAAAAGTTAAAAGAAGATATAACTAAGATAAATGTCAATAATAATTATTACTTGGGCTATAAGAATTGTAATCCATAACTTAGCGACAAGGTACGAAGGATAATGATTCGGTTAGAGAATAAAGATAAGTTTAAGAATTATTTTTTCTTTTTACAGAATTTAAAAAGGAACTTCATGATCATCACATGTGCCCAAAATCTGGTAATAATTATTGCAAACTGCCCTGACTTTGTGTTACCCTTTTAGAATGAGGGTACTGCTAGGTCATTCTATCAAAAAAGTTTCTTTGGCTGATTTTTTGATCCAGATATTATTATCACTGACCTCATTTATTTTATAGTAATTTGGTGGACTTTGTCTTGTGTCTTTTATTATATGTTATTTGTAATGTTCTGATTTAATGAAACATACTGAGATCATTATTCTGGGGAATTGGACATTCTAAATCAATATATCCATCTTCAGTTCTAATTGATGGAAGCCTTTTGCAGACTGCAGTTCTTAAAGAGAAATTTAACATTGATTTGCGTGTCATGGGAATTACTGGCACGAGGACGATGATCTTGAGTGAATCGTAAGCTACTTTCAAATTTATGTCTCTGTTTGCATAACTTTCGTTTGGTTCATTGTTAGCTTACAAAACATAAGCTGTTTACTTGTGGCATCATTTGTAATGTATGTTTGTCAACATGCGCTCTGCTCAGTGTTTTAAATATCGGATATCGGCGATATACTGGTCGGTAAAATTATGTACCGGATACCGGGTGATATATCACGATATGGTACTAAATACTGGTTGATATATCAATAGTAAATACATATAAGAGATTATTAAAAGAAATAAGTTATTATCCAAACATCATTTAAAAACATCATTGACATACCATAATGAACATAGAATAAAATAAAACAATCTCTCAAGTAAAAAATAATTATTATTATCCAAATAAGTAACTATAAGGGCTGATATATCGGATATTTCATCTCGGATATTGGCCGATATATCGGCCACGTGGCGATATATCGGCAAATATCGTCCAAAACGATATCCAATAAATTTTTGCACTTATCATATCGTTTGGATAAAATACCTGTATCTCGGCCGATATACCGGTATATCGGCCGATATTTAAAACAATGGCTCTGCTTGAAGTTGTCAGTGCCATTGACCATAGTTTAGTAAACTATTGATTGTTCTTGCATGTTTAAAAAATATTGTTTTAAAGTTTGGGCCAGGACGCCAGGTTTGTATTTTATTGTAGTTTTTATACATTATATTTCATATACTCACTGATTAGTTCATCTGGGAGCTTCATTATTAGTCTTCAAAGAAGGTGACATGATTTTCAGAAAAATAATAAAGATTTTTTGAATAACAATAAAATAGAAAAGCCAACCAAAAACAACTGAAAAATGTAGAATTGCAGTCAATTGGTCCAATGTAAAATAATAATCACTTTACGTAGTAGAAAAGAAAATCAGTCTTAATAGAATTATTGGGCTCGAGTAGAAAATGTAGAACTGCTATGCTTCGTGTCTGTGTGGTATCCTACTGGTCTCGATCATGTAACCATGGGGAGGAAGACGGGCAAAGTTACCCTCATACAATAACTTATGTAAGTAATTGAGTTGAGTCAGATCAGCTTTAGAAATAAGACGTCTTATTATTATTTGTTGATATGTTTGGCCAAGTTCTAGTAGTAGAGGATTCAACATGATCCAAGTTAAAGTTTTTGTGCAGGCATGATCCAAGTTAAAGTTAAAGTTGAGATCAGAATGGGTTTGTAATAATATATGGAACTCAGTGCAAACCCGCAACTGAACTCAAATCCTTTTCTTGTGTTTTAATTTAAAATCTTTTGCACATAAATCCTAAACTATGTATGACTTATAGCACAATAGCACATTGTCATAAACTTAGGATTTAAATCTTTCTGTTCTCTTTGCATAGTATCATCTAAATATTTCTTTGAATATTTACCATTGCACCAATGATTGAGGTTCAAGTGCAACTTCCATGAAAAGAAAGAAAACATAGAAAAAGGAGTCTATGGGAAGAAAGAGAACTAGCTTTCTAGTTTCCTATTCTTCTATTATTTTTATTAAAACCAAACTGAAATCTGAAACTCTGAAACAGAACCACTGGAATTATCAAAACCAAAACTCCAATTGGCAGACCAAAAAGAAAGAGATTAACCCTTAATCTATATCCTTTGGGATCCTGATCTTGTTTGCTTTTGATTATGATGTTCTTCGACAACTCCTATGAATTTGTGTTTTAGATACTCCTGATGTGTCCTTAGATTCACTATCATTATGGAAAAGATAATGACCATTGCTTAATAGTTTCTAGGTTATTTCTCTTCGTCATTTTTCTTGTTTCATTTGGGTGTGTTTGCCATTGCTTCTGAAAAGTGCTTTCAGTGCTTTTAAAGCAAATAAGTGTCTTTTTTTTTAATTTAGATTTTTGGTCATAGAATAAAACAAGGACTTTTCAGAAAAGCATAAGCCAAAAAACTGTGGCCCAACTGCAGAAGTAGACACCACCTCACAATGCTCCTTTTTTCCCTCACTTACATGAGTACGGTCTAGCTTCTAACTAAAAATCACAATTATTCTCTATATTTTTCCTATGAAATGTTATTTAAACTTTCTCTTATATCAATACTTATCGACTTCGCAACAAATTATTTCATATTCTATTGCAGGCACTTAAAATTTTAAAATTACCAACCATCATAATTCTGTAAGAGACCTTTTTAAAAGGCACTTTTAGATAAGTCTTTTCTAAAAAGACTTGCCTATAAAAATTGCTCGTAAGTCCTACCTATCCATCAAATGCTGTCTCTTACTTTAGTTCATGCTGTCTCAGAGGCATCTAGATATAACTTGATCTATCATGGATATGTCCCTGAAATCCTGTGTTTAATGTGCCATTCTGTTTTGGACTAGAATTTTCTTCTGATTACAATTATGTTTTTTCATCAGTATTATGTCCAACTACTTTAACATCTTTTTTGCTGCTTCCTGTAGAGGAATTGACTTGACTAGATGGAGGGAACTTCAGAAAGAAAAGGCCGAAGTGGCTGATCTGGAAAAGTTTGCTCGACATGTGCATGACAATCATTTCTTCCCAAATACGGTACTGGTTGATTGTACAGCAGATTCGAATGTTGCAAACCATTACTATGATTGGTTGTGCAAAGGAATTCATGTTATTACACCAAACAAAAAGGCAAATTCAGGGCCGCTTGACCGGGTAATTATATCCTTTCGCTATACCTTATTTGCTTCTGTATTATTCTCATGCTTCTATATTATGATATATATTTTCTTCATAGTCTTCTGTTTTTTCCGTAGTCTTATTTATCGTTCTCCCCATTTTCTCTCAAGCCTTAAGTTTAACATTCTGTGCCATATCAGAGAACCAGTTTGGGTTCATGCCGGGGCGATCGACGACAGAGGCTATTCATTTGCTTCGTCAACTTATAGAGCGATTTCGAAAGAGGAAGAGAAATTTGCATATGGTCTTTATTGATTTAGAAAAAGCTTGTGATAAGGTGCCAAGAGATGTATTATGGTGGACATTGATGAAAAAGGGATTCCCCATCAAATATATTGACATAATCAAATATATGTACGATGAAGTAGTGGCAAATGTCATAACTTGTGGAGGCATAACAAGTGATTTTTCTATCACAATTGGATTACATCAAGGATTTGCATTGAGTCCATTCTTATTTGCCATAGTGATGGATGAGCTTACTAGAGCTATTCAGGATGAGATACTGTGGTGTATGCTATTTGCTGATGATATTGTCCTAGTCGATGAGACGAGAGCTGTGGTAAATGTCAAATTAGAGTTATGGAGGCAAACTCTAGAATCTCGAGGTTTTAGATTAAGTAAGGCGAAAACAGAGTATATGGAGTGTAAATTCAGTAAACAGGAAATCCGAGATTATAGTATTGTGAGACTAGATGGACAAGAAATATCGATGAGCAGTCATTTTAAGTACTTGGGTTCTATTATCCAAAAGGATGGGGAGATCGATAGTGATGTCAACCATAGGATCCAAGCCGGTTGGTTGAAATGGAGGAGCGCAACAGGAGTTTTATGTGATCATAACATTCCGTTATGGTTGAAGGGAAAGTTTTATCGAACTGCTATTAGACCAGCTTTGTTATATGATACAGAATGTTGGGCTATAAAGAGACATCATGCTCAGAAGATGAGTGTAGTAGAGATGCGCATGCTTCGTTGGATGTGTGGTAACACGCGAAGAGATAAGGTGAGAAATGAGGATATTCGTACTAAGATAGGTGTAACCTCTATAGAAGAGAAGATGAGAGAAAACCGTCTACGATGGTTTGATCATGTGCGACGTAGACCTACAGATGCGCCAGTTCGGTGAGTAGAGCATATCAATTTAGGGCAAGTTAAAAGAGCGCAGGGAAGACCAAGAAAACATGGATGGAGGTAATACGACAAGATATAGAGGCTAAAGGTCTTAATGAAGCCATATTGCTCGATAGGAATTAGTGGAGAAAGCTGATCCATGTGCCCGATGTGGTGTAATTCTCTTTTGGTTCATGTAGCCTACCCCAAATACTTGGACAAATGGCTTGTATACCACATTTTTTGAGACTGGATCTGTGGGCTAGAGTACAAATATCAAACATTAAGAAATTTTAATTTTGTTCTCAACGTGATGTTACCTTAATAAATCGGTGCTAGGCCAAGGCAATATCATCCAAGAGGTGGCCTAATGTGGAACTTTAGTAGACCAAAGTTTTAGTTGGGAAAACAAATACAGTCATTCAGCTGAAGTTTAGCCCCAGAACATACTTCTCTACGAAGCCAAATCAGCAACAAGAACGAAATAATGTTGAGAAATTTGTTCCTCGCAAATGTTATAAACTATGTTGCACGACACGGCCACAACAATGTGGACACTGCACATGGCTACATGGCAATTCTTAAAAGTACACATGACATGCGTGTCGGACGTATTCATACACGACACGGCTCCCTGATAGGAGTGTCCATGCTACATAGGTTATAAACTCTAAGCAAATGGTCCAAATGGGGGATCAAATTACTATAGTCTGATGCTCCTCATTTTCTTTTATTTTGTTAGTTATTTCCATATCCTCCCAACAAATTGTCATGTTCCAGGCCCATCACCCAGAAGATACTCTCAAATGAGCTGAATCAGCGACAAATGAAATAAGGCTGAGAAAATTGGTTGTTCAAACTATGCAAATGGTCTAAATGGGAGATCAATTTCTAGTCTGATGCTCCTCATTTTGTTTTATTTCCTACATATTTCCATGTCCTCCCAACAATTAGTCATGTTCTTAGCCCATCACTCACTAAAAGTTATTATGCAGTGAAAATTGAAAGTTGGTGGATGCTCGGGTTTAACTCTCATATCAATTCGAAGTCCATAACACCCCTGTTTTAAATATCGCCCGAGTCGGCCGAGATATCGTCCGATATTTTCTTCTTTGCCTGCTACCGATACGATATGGGGAAATCGTTCGCCATATCGTTTGCAGCAAAAAGCTACCGATATTTGAAATATCGGCCGATAAGTCGCCCGATATCGGCCGATAAGTCACCTGATATATCGCCCGATGTGAAATAACTTATTTATTGCACGACTGCGTGCAAATGTACATTGTTTTTTACTATATTTGCTTACATAATATATCATTTTTATTAGGTTGATATCTATGACACTAAACCAACTTTTCGTTATCAATATTTCATTATATATAGTGTCTGATATGAACGCCCGATATGTGCGCGTATCCCCGATATCCGATATCTGATATGAAAAACGCATCCGATACGATCCCGATATCCGATATTTAGAACCTTGCATAGCACAACTATCTTTCCATCAGACCAGTATTTTCCTTTTTTTCTTCTTGTATTTATAATTTTTTTATCAGCTGTATCTATGAGAAGGCACATTTTCATGCCTCAATACTTATATCAATCTAAATAAATTTCTAAATATATTCCTTTTTGACATTATTGAGATCATCATAGCTATCGAATATAAGGTACTGAGAAAAGACTGCATATATTGTATTCAAGTTAAATGAATACGCACTCGTTCTAGATCTTATGACTGCAAGATCCATATATGTAAACATTGTCTTATTGATCATATCTAGAGTTGAGGTAGAACCTACAACTTGAAAGGGAACGCCCTTCTCGAATCAGCATCATAATGAATTATTGGCAGTGTTTAAAAAGGCAGAAATGAGGTGGCTTCACTATGTTTTTGAAGAAAAATGCCTTGAGGAGCACATATAAGGCGCTCACGACAATGAGATGTTTTGCTTCAACATGTAATTTGCAAATAAAGCATATGCCTCATCCTCATTTTCTGTCTTTACATGAGGCACGTGTTGCATACACCTCTAGAAAAAGCGTGCCTTTATTTTTTCTTCTGTTATAAACCGTCTGGAAATACATGGCTGGATAAATAGCTAAGGTGTTAGACCCAAAAAGATTTGAGTAAAATGCCAAATATACCTTGAACTTTATTATTCTTGTATTCTATGTAATGTGCAAAATTTGAAATACAAGGATAACGGAAAATTGCGAGACTTATGCCTCGCCTCATAAAGGGGTCTAATGCTTCATCTCACACTTTCGCCTTTTAAACTGTAATTAAAGGCTTATAGATGCATTCAGCAGAGAAAAATTACTCGATAGACATCTGCAAATATCATAGCTGTTTGTCTTTATTTTCTGTACCACGGACACTCTTATTTCGCAGCCATGCCGCGTCGGACACAAGCGTCTGACCTGACACTCTAGCCATGCCATTGCTGTTTGATATTTACTATTTTAGAGCCGTGTGTTAGTGTGTCCCGTTGTGTCCTTGTCAAACAACTAATGTTCACTGAAATGCCTTACTTTCCACTTTGATGTCCAACTGAAATGCCTTCTCTTTATGTATAGTATCTGAAGTTGAGGACACTGCAAAGGAAGTCCTACACTCACTACTTCTATGAGGCAACTGTTGGTGCTGGCCTCCCAATCATACGCACTTTGCAGGGGCTGCTTGAAACTGGTGATAAAATTTTGTGTATCGAGGGAATTTTCAGGTCAGTCTCATTATTGACTTTCACTATCAGTCTGCTTATATAAAGATCATATGAAATTATATAGTTCTATTAAAAGAGTAATTCTGATATATTTGGACTTATAAATTGGCTATTTTCTCGTCTTCCCTTGGTTTCTGCCGTTTGTTAGCACAGTGGAACTCTGAGTTATATTTTCAACAACTTCAAAGGAACACGAACTTTTAGTGAAATTGTTGCTGAAGCAAAAGAGGCTGGATATACTGAGCCCGACCCAAGAGACGATCTATCTGGAACAGACGTTGCCAGGAAGGTAAGGGCATGTAAGACTTACTTCCATAAAATAGGGTTGTAAATGGTTCCAATAAAGGACCCTCCTGCTTTCATTGAGGTGCCAAATGATAGTGGGTTTATGTCCTGTCAGTCCTCTTCCTGATTATGGCATGCACAGATGGAAATTTGAAATTCTAAATTTAGCATGTTTGGATACTTACATACCACAAACTTCAATGGAAAATATTTGATATTAAACATGTTTGTTGTGTAAGCTTCATTAATTTTATGTAAGAGGGCTTTATTAATTCTGCCCCGCCAGCATATCCTGGATGCTTATTTCGACTTGCCAAAGCCACATGGTCAATCATTGAGCCAACATTCATCATAATTGAAACATAATGTTCTGAAGATTTTAAATTTGGAAAGATCTATTAGATTTCCAACAAAAGAAAAAGTGACCACTTTGATGTGTAGTAATAACTAATAAGTTTCCAAAACATATTATTCTTTATGCATGTGTGTTTTTTGGGGTGTAAATCATGATGAAGTGTGAATCATATTAGGATGGTCTTTCTGGAAGTGGAAACAATTATATACATGAATAGGTATATTAACTGGGGTGATATAGCTACAAATATTGGCCCCTTTTCCCTTATTATTGTGTTTATTCTTCTCCATCATGCAAACATTGTGTTATTAAACTACAGGTCATTATCCTTGCAAGAGAGTCAGGTTTGAAGTTGGAGCTTTCTGATATCCAAATAGCAAATCTTGTCCCAGAGCCATTAAGAGTAAGACTATTATATAATTAGCTTTGATAATCAAGCAAACAGAGCACTTCTAATTGCGATGTATCTTCAGGCAAGTTCATCTACTGAAGAATTCATGAATGAACTTCCGAAGTTTGATGATGATTTGTCTAAACAACGAGATGATGCGGAGGCTGCAGGAGAGGTGAATTGCTTAATACTCATTACTTCTTATTCTTTAATGGGGAATGTTTTGCATTACTCAGCTTTAACCATTATGAACTTATTAGTAAATGATTGTTACTTTTTTCATTAACTGCGCATCTTTAAATATTCACAGTCAAGTAATGATGTTTCTGAGACTACATTAGCCCTGAAGCATAAATTTATTCGTAAGCTGAACAACTTTTTAGAATTCGAAATATTAATTGTGAAGGGAAGTATAAAATTTGGGTCTGTAGATGCTTTGAGATTTTCGGCCATACTACATGTTACAACTCATTCTTATGGTCTATGGTTGGTAATCATTCATCAAATCTGTAATCATCCGGGACCAACAATTATGTGTATTGAAGGCTATTTGTTCCTAGGGTATAATTGTGGTTGCAATACAAACAGTTTAAATAACATAGGACTATTTTATTCATGAGCGCATACTCATGGTTTATTTAAGGCATGTAGATTAAGATTGTAGGATGTGGATTATCCTTTGTGCCTGCAAAGCTTGTTGCCACTCGAGCTGATAACTGAGCTTTGGCAAACTGTTTTTTTTCTCTCTTGAAGGTGTTGAGATATGTTGGTGTGGTCGACGTTGCTAATGAGAAGGGCTTAGTGGAGTTGAGAAGATACAGTAAAGACCATCCGTTTGCACAGCTCTCAGGGTCTGATAACATCATCGCGTTCACTACAATGAGATACAAGGACCAGCCGTTGATTGTTCGTGGACCTGGGGCTGGCGCAGAGGTCACCGCTGGTGGAGTTTTCAGTGATATCTTGCGGTTGGCATCCTATCTCGGTGCTCCATCATGAATACATGTGCTAAAACGTCATTGTGCTTTATCAAGCAATTAAATTCGGGTTTTTGGGGTTTTAATTAATTATTTCACTGTATTATTAGAAAATGTTGAGGGATTGTGTGGGAGATGGAACTCTGTTATTAACAAGTAATGCCACAAGGGCAGGTTTGTTTGAATTCTGTTGAAGGTTCGTTTCTGTGTGACATTCTTCGCGTCTCTTCAAGATTTGCAAGCTTCACTTTCTTTTGTATCTCATGAACACGTACTTTCTTCTTTATGGGAAATTTCATAATGTTTTTGAGAACTGATATCTCAACATTTTAGCTCAATGTTTGTCGAGTTTAGCCTTTGTACAACCTGTCCAATATCTTATTGCTCTCATTGTGGGAGTAATTTACATCCAAAAGAGTTGCACATCTATGCAAAGCCCTAAATCTTATTATGGAATTTTTGGTGACTGGCAGAGCTTAATATTTGCGTGTTGTCCAGTTTGTTTCGTCGGATTGCAGAAGAGTGACGAGAGATACAACTTTATGCTAATAGTTTTCAGATGTCTCTGTAGCTTATGTGCATACTCTACCTGAGTGATGGCATCTTTCATTAACCTTTCATCATTCATGCATGCAACTCAGAAAAAACTGAATGAATTTCTCGTTATAGAATTTTCTTCACCTATGATATTAAAAAAAATAACATACGAACAAATGATAAACAAAATTAAAATCCTGCCAGAAGAGAGCTCCTCACTCACAGCCCATTTTTCTTTCTGCTGCTGCTTGTTATCATGTCTGGAATTATACAAAATGACACTAAACATCCATGAACTGTTACTGCTGCCATGAGATCCCTCCATCAAAAGATTATTACTGCTCAACAAGAAGATGAACAAGAAACCCTTGTTCAGAGTTGCAAACCATGTTGTATTCCCAAATCACACAGTTAACTCTATCTTCGAAATGAGGATCCCATCACTATCTGCGTACAACCATTCTCCCTCTTGAATCATTGTACCCCCAACGTTAACAGGCACATGCTTCTCTCCGAGCCCCTTCTTGTTCGATTTCAACGGGTGAGATCCCAGTGCTCGTACCCCAATGTCACAGGCATTGATCTCATCCACGTCTCTGATGCAACCGTTGACCAACAGTCCGGCCCATCCCATGTTCTGAGCTAGCTGCCCAATATTGCCTCCAACCAAGGCACATCTCATGCTCCCTCCACCATCAATCACCAGCACCCTCCCATCCCCAGGGCTCTCCAAGACCTCCCTCACCAAGACATTATCTTCAAACACCTTTAGGGTGGTTATGGGTCCAGAGAAGGCCCGGCATTGACCATAAGCCAGGAAGATTGGCTGGAGGACTCGAAGGTCTCCCTTCGCTAGAAGGCTGGCATTTGCGTCACAGATTTCTGCCGTTGCAAGAGAAGCCATCTGTAACACAGAAGAAAGTTCAATGTCAAATGCATGTCGGATTCATTCTTCTCCAAGTCATAAGACAGTATCTAGCATATATAAAGCGTGGTAATTTGATTGTTGGACAAATATCTGAATGTCTGACAAACAGCCATGGATAAAAAGGACAAAAATGTTCCTTGATATTATTTTGTCATTATGCATTTTCTGTTTGTTTGTACTTCTAATCTCAACATCCAATTGTAAGTCAATTCATGTCTGTTGTCTAATTTCAGAAGGATTTGGAGGCTAATTCTTTCAATTGAAAGTCAACTGTCCGTCATTCAATTAGAAGATCCGCGTGCCTAGAAACATAAAAAAATCAAGTGAATTTGAGTTTTCTTGTCTTGCATAAAATGTAGCATGTTAGTTAGATTTATAGTTTAGAGTGTACAGATTCTTAATCCAAACCTTTGATCATGATCTAAACACTTAAAAAAACCCTCGTACGTCATTTTTTTTTAGTTTTCAGATATTCTAAACAATGAAATTAAACTTTTAGTTTACCGATACTACTTGATTTTGGCTTTTAGATCCATAGATTGTGATGTACAAATTGTTGATCATGATCTATACATGTTAAAAACCTCATCGATTTCTTTTAAGGTTCAAATATTCTAGACACTAAAACAAAACCTGCTACCTCTAGCCATTCTATGAATAGAATGACTTTGTGTTTTTAGACATTTTAAATGATGATCAATTTAAATGAATGGATATTCAGTTTTGATTCTCTCTCTCTCTCTCTCTCTCTCTCTCTCTCTCTCTCTCTCTCTCTCATGGATAAAGTGCCACTAAAGTGGCTCCTTGAGAAACTACCAAAGAATCAACCTAAAATCACATGATGGAACATCCTAATAGATGATGTCACCGTTTATCACAATCTCGATGCCCTAAAATGCTTTTGTATGAAAAACCATGCAAGAATGATTTTTTCTTTAAATCATGCATCATGAATGTAAAATGAACAGTTTCTCAATAATACAGGCAATTTGGCCGATGATGAGAAAAATGTTCCAAGTCACAATTTTTACACATAACCCTTGATAGTAGATCATAACAAATAGTGAATCAACCATTGGGACTTTTCACAGTGTGATTTTAGATGAATATTAGGTAGTTACATAAAGAGTTCTCTTAGGACTACGTTTGCACATGCGCGCGCGCTCGCGCACACTCACACGCGCGCACAGAGTTTACTAGGATGCTATCAATAGGATTTTAGTGCGTATATCATCAAATTTTAAAATCCACCAAATTTAAAATACGATTTATGACTCTATATCACCTAAAAAAGCCAGATGATTTAAAGACTTCTCTATCTATAAGTCAAAACCATACAAAATGAAAGCATAAAATATCCCCTTGAACAAAACCATTATTATAAGCTTCTATAATAGGAATCTATACAATTAAATTTCTAGCTAGCATGCAGCCTTTTACAACAAATTGTAATGTATTTAGAATGTTATGAACTGCAAATGTAAGTAACTTGCTAGTGTTGGCCCAAAGGCCCATCACTCAAGTTTTGATGATAATTAACTTATGTAGTTATAGTACTAATGATCTTGTGCTTATTTAATTTCAGATATTTGATCAAAATCTTAGTCGGTGTTTAGCTTCAACAAAAGATTCAAAGTCAAGTTTTGAAGCTAGCACGTGTTGATTTAAGAGCTCGTGCATCAATATCGCATCAAGTACTCAATACGAGCCTAACTCATTGGATCAAGATTTAGACCAAGTCAAGTAGGAGAAGAAGATTTTCAAGAGAAGATTTTCGTGAAGACTTGAGTCATATTTGTAAGTGTTAAGATTTATTTTTAGATAAAATGTAAAGGATAGATTAGTTGTGGATTGCTAAAGCTCATACACACACAAAATTTATGTGTTTTCATAAAATAGTTTTAATTTTTGAAAATACCATTTTAATTTTGAGCTTCAAAGTATACATCCTTTATGTTTCATGATTAGATTTCATCAAAACAAGTTTATATGGTTTATATGTGTTTTGAATTTTATCCGTGCACATTGTTGGTTCAAATATTTAGAAAAACTTATTTGATATTTTCATATCAAGTGTTTTGAGTTTCGTATTTATCAAAACTTATTTTAGACCTTATTGTCAAAAACATAGATATTCCATCTTATATGTGTATTGGATCATATCCTTACACACTAAGCTTCAAAGCGTTTAAAATATCTTGTTTTTATATTTGAAGAAGTTTTGAAAAAATTATTTTTCAAATTAAAGATTATTTTTGAAAAATACGGATTTTTGTTTGAGGCTAAATTTCTATATCGCAAAAATAGTTCAAAAGTTTGTAATATGTGTTGATTTTTTACCACACATATTTGTACTTCAAAGTATTTAAATGAACTTATTTTTGTAAATTTTATGTGATTTTATGAAATTTTATAAGAGTTTATAAGATCAAGATTTAATCCCCAAAATTTCCTGACCTGGCCTTCTGGCGGTTGATCGACCGATTGATCGAGCCAGACCGATGTGCACAGAAACATGCAAGGGCCTTGGCTTGAGGGCCGGTCGACCGGGCGATCGAGCGATCCAGAGAGTTCACTCTCTAGATCTTGCCTCGGTCGACCGGCCAGAGAGCTTTGCTCTCTGGATCTTGCCTCGGTTGACCGACCGGTTAACCGACAGGTCATGACCAGGGTGCGGTCGACCGAGCGGTCGACCGGCAGCCCCAACGGTCATCGACAGCCCTAACGGTTATAAATATGACCGTTGGCTGATCGATCGACAGGTCATCTGGCCTGCGATTTGACCCTAACGGTTATATTTCTGAACTCTATAAAAGGGGCTGTTTTGGCTAGTTTTACACAAGATTTTAAGAGGGTTTTTGAGCCAATTTTTCCTACCTTTCTCAGAGGTTTTCTAATAAGGTGTAGAGCTTAAATTCTATATCAAAAAGAGTGTTTACAAGAGTGTTTCTCTTGTGTTTTTCAAAGGATTTCTTGAGTTTTTCCTCCACAAATCTATTCTATTTTTTCTCACAAAAGTTTGAGTTTTCCATTGTCATATCTATCTTATAGGAGCTTTGTTGTAAGAGTATTTTTGGTGATCAAAGTGTAGAGATCACCAAGTGTTCATTTTATGTGCTTTCATTGAATATCCTTATTGTTTATGCTATGCATGAGTTAAGGGGGAGCTTCTATGAAGCTTATCTTTAATCCATGCATATATAACTTTATGAGTTTTATCATCATCAAAAGGGGGAGATTGTTGGCCAAAAGGCCTATCACTCTAGTTTTGATGATGATTAACTCATGTAGTTATAGTACTAAGATCTTGTGCTTATTTAGTTTCAGATATTTGATCAAGATCTTAGTCGGTGTTTAGCTTCAACAAAGATTCAAAATCAGTTTTGAAGTTAGCACGTGTTGAATCAAGAGCTCGTGTATCAAGATTGCATCAAGTACTCAAGAGGAGTATAGTCATTGGATCAAGGTTTGGACCAAGTCAAGTAGGTGAAGAAGATTTTCAAGAGAAGATTTTCGTGAAGACTTGAGTCATGTTTGTAAGTATTAAGATTTATTTTTAGATAAAATGTAAAGGATAGATTAGTTGTGGATTGCTCAAACTCATACACACAAAATTTATATGTGTTTTTCATAAAATAGTTTTAATTTTGAAAATACCGTTTTGGTTTTGAGCTTCAAAGTATACATCCTTATGATTCATGATTAGATTTTATCAAATAAGTTTATATAGTTTATATGTGTTTTGGATTTCATCCGTGCACATTGTTAGTTCAAATATTTAGAAAAATTTATTTGATGTTTCTATATCATATGTTTTGAGTTTCGTATTTATCAAAACTTATTTTAGAGCTTATTGTCAAAAAATAAATTTTTCATCTTATATGTGTATTGGATCATATCCATACATACTAAGCTTCAAAGTGTTTAAAATATCTCGTTTTTGTATTTGAAGAAGATTTGAAAAAATTATTTTTCAAATTAAAGATTGTTTTTGAAAATATGGATTTTTGTTTGAGGCTAAATTTCTATATCACAAAAATAGATCAAAAAGTTTGTAATATGTACTGATTTTTTATCACACATATTTATACTTCAAAGTATTTAAATGAACTTATTTTTGTAGATTTTATGTGATTTTATGGGATTTTATAAGAGTTTATAAGACCAAAATTTTCTGACCTGGCCTTCTGACGGTCGACCGGTGGTCAATCGATGTGCACAGAAACGTGTACGGGCCTTGGCTGGAGGGCCGGTCGACCGATCCAGAGAGTTCACTCTCTGAATCTGGCCCTGGTCGACCGGGCGGTGACCGCAAGAGAGCTTTGCTCTCTGGATCTTGCCTCGGTCGACTGGTCAGTCATGACCAGGGTGCGATCAACCGCCGACCAGGGTGCGGTCGACCGGGTGGTCGACTGATAGCCCCAACGTTCATAAATATGACCGTTGGTCGGTCGACCGACCGGTCGATCGACAACATCTGGCCTACAGATTTGACCCCAACGACTATATTTTTGAACTCTATAAAAGAGGATTATTTTGGTTAGTTTTACGCAAGATTTTAAGAGGATTTTTGAGCCAGTTTTTCCTACCTTTCTCAGAGTTTTCTAATAAGATTTAGAGCTTAAATTCTATATCAAAAGGAGGGTTTCAAGAGTGATTCTCTTGTTTTTTCTAAAAATATTTCTTGAGTTTTTCTTCCACAAATCTATCGTAGTTTTTCTCACAAAAGATTGAGTTTTTCATTGCCATATTTATCCTATTGGAGTTTTGTTGTGAGAGTATTTTTGATGATCAAAGTGTAGAGATCACCAAGTGTTCATCTTTGTAATTAAGGAGGCGAACTTGCGGGTTCGTGTTGTGACGAGTTCTTGTGGAAGCTTGGTGTAGAGATGTGGCCTCGGCAAGCTAGTGGGCTTGCGTGTGTTGTTCTTGTGGGAACAAGTGAGGGACTTGCGGGTCCAAGAGTTCTAGTGTGAACTCGTTGTAGGTGTTGCGACATCAAGTGATCTTGCGGCATCGATTCCAGTGGAAATCCTTCATAGTGTTGAAGGCGGAGACGCAGAGCAAGGGTGTTCGAACCTCGAAACAATTTTCCCGTGTTTGCGATTGCTCATCTCTCTCTCACTTGTGTTTATATATCTTACATGCTTATATTGTTTATCTTCTTATATGCTTGATATACTTGTGCTTAATTGATATATGCTTGAGATTGTTTGCTCACACTTGTATTCAACCAAGAGAGCCATAGTGGCACCTCAACTCTTAATCCAAAGGAATCTAGAGAACATAGTCCAGAGCTCTTCACCGGAAATTCGGCTACACTCTTATGTTACATCTTGTGTGTTAGCTTAATAGCTTTAGTTTGCATAAATAGTTTTTAATTCCGCATCATTTGCATTAGATTAGCTTGTACACCTATTCACCCCCCTCTAGGTGTATTTCAGCTAGTATATACCATCAGATCTTGACCATTTGATGAACAAGGAATCACAAAACATTTGGCCTGTTGCTTTTAGGAATTTTAAATAATTTAGATTGCCTTTAATTATATCAATCTTCAGATTGTACTTAACATAATTATACTTTGGAAATGATAAGTTTCAAGCTCAAACCCTATTAACAAACTATAAATATAAAAACATAATTAAGGAGAGAAGGCTACAAACCCCTCATGATTTTGGCTCCTAAATTATTATCATGTATCGAGCTGAAATCGGATCAAGCCTTACTTGAGATGCAAAATGCTACAAGATAGTTATAAAAGGAAAAAGAAAAGATGATATGTTTGATTACTTGTATTTTCATCTCATGGCGAAGGTTTTATGGCGTTGAACTACCAAAAAGCCAAGAAGTTGCTGCCTGTGTCAAGCCTAATCAAATCAAGAAAATTTACTTGTGTTAAAAATTGGGAAAATCAGGGTTATTGAAACATGGGAGTATGTGGTCCCAAGTCAAGGTAATTGTTGGGATTAAATGTTTCTGATGAGAACATCTGAGCCTTAACTTTTATTTATATTTCAATATATTTTTTACTGTATTTACTTGTATATTCTTTTGTATTTGCATGTATTTCAGTTGTGTGTGAGTGGTGGTAGTAGGTAGTTATTAGATTATGTAATGGGTAGTAATTAGATTATGTAGCGGGTAGTTGTGTGGTAGTTGTAACTTGTACCCTATATGAGCCATGGTTGTGTACTTGTTTGGGGATGGAATGAAATGAAATTAAACTCTGGCTCTTTTCCTATGCCGTGTCCCTCCCTTGTCTCCCTCTCTTCTCTTCCTGGATGAAAACAATGAAGAACTCTGAAATTTACCCCCGCTTACATGTTTAATCTTCTCTGTGGTTCTGTTCTGATTCTAGTTCTAGTTTCCCTCTCTTCTTTCAGCAGCAACTAGCAACAGCAGCAGCAGCAGCTGCAGCAGAACAGCAGCAGCTGCTGCAGCAGAACAGCAGCAACAACAACAGCAATAGCTGAAGCAGCAGCAATAGCAAACAGCAGCAACAACACCAAGCAGTCCAGTAGCAACAACATCAGCAACAATAGTGCAACAACAGCAGCAGCAATAGTGTAGCAATAATACCAGCGCAATAACAACCAGATCAATGATGCACACCATTTGTTCGAGAAGTATCCATTCATAGTAGAATGCATCAAAACAAAATAGCAATAACCACCAACCAGTTCTAAGATCCACATAACAACAACAGTAGCTTTATCAGTGAGTTTTATTTCAGCATTCACATTATTAGTTGATTACATCACTTGATTTATCTCTAAAGTTTTATCACCATTTCTACTGTCCACTAAATCGTGAGATGTGTGAATCTGCAAATCATATGATTGCTTAGCTTTGAAATTGATTTTAGAACTTGTCATTCATGACATATGTATTATAATTAGATTGATTGAGAGTAGACATGTTCAAACCTTTAGCATGCAATACTTTATAAAATTCATCTGATGACATTGTTAGTTTTTCATTACTTTCCTTCCAAAGATCTTTATATTTGGTGAAACGTGACGAGTTTGATTATATCACTGGTTCCCTACATGACACGCACGCACCGTTTCACATCAGTTTGGTATCAGAGCACAGTTTAGGCAGGAACACCTTGCATTAGGTAAAAAAATTAAAAAAAATGGCTAGTGAATTCCAAACCATCAATATGGACACCAACTCCAAAATTTTCCAAAAGATAGATGAAATTTTGAATTGTATAACTAGGTTTGGATCAAGCATTCAAATATACCTCTTATCATCTGGCAATCCAAGGTAACAAATGTCAGGATTACGGGCATGTTGCAGTCAAAGTAACTAAAGTTAAGTAATCATTTGTTATAAAATCAGAGTCCCTTCCTCCTTTACTATTAACTCTTAGTGTCGTTATCTGCCCTAATCATCAGCACCTTCCTCCTCTACTACCGACACCGAGCCCATTCATAGTTGCCACTGATATTTATAATAGAGTCAGAGTCTGACCTGAAGAATTCATTTACCAGGTGGAAGAACTGAAAACTGTCTCTGACCCTGTTTTAAATATCGTCCGAGTCGGCCGAGATATCGTCCGATATCTCCTTTTTTGTATGCTGCCGATACGATATGAATAAATCGTTCGCCATATCGTTTGCAGCAAAAAACGGCCGATATTTGAAATATCGGCCGATAAATTGCCCGATATATCGCCTGATATGAAATAACTTATTTATTACACGACTGCGTGCAAATGTGCATTATTTTTTACTGTCTTTACATGCATATTACATCATTTTAATTAGGTAGATGATATCTATGACACTAAACTAACTCTTAGTTATCAGTATTTCATTATATATAGTGTCCGATATGAACGCCTGATATGCGCGTGTATCCCCGATACTCTAATATCCGATATCCGATATGAAAAATCCCCATCCGATACGATCTCGATATCCGATATTTAGAAACTTGGTCTCTGACGAAGAAATCCAGGGTGATGACATTAAGAAATCCAGTACTTCGAGTCCTCTCAAGGTGATTCTAGTGTCTACGAAATTTACTGATGTCTTTCCTAAATACAGTCTCCCCGAAGTCACCCCTTTAACTATGGAGCCCTGTTTTAAATATCGGCCGAGATATCATCTGATATCTCCTTTTTTACCTGCTGTCGATACGATATGTGAAAATCGTTCGTCATATCGTTTGCAATAAAAACGGTCGATATTTAAAATATCGGCCGATAAATCACCCGATATCGGCCGATAAATCGCCCGATATATCGCCTGATATGAAAAAAACTTATTTATTGCATGACTGCTTGCAAATGTACATTATTTTCCTGTCTTTGCAAGCATATTACATCATTTTTATTAGGTAGATGATATCTATAACTCTAAACTAACTTTTAGTTATCAATATTTCATTATATAGTGTTTGATATGAACGCCCGATATGCGCGCGTATACCCGATATCTCTTCTGATATCCGATATCCGATATGAAAAACTCCCATCCGATATGATCCCGATATCCGATATTTAGAACCTTGCTATGGAGTTTGATGATGTCTTGTCTAAAGACCTTTCAGATAAGCTGCCACCGACGCATAATATCCAACACGCCGTTGATTTAATCCCAAGGCTAGTCTTCCTAACTTGCTACACCAAGGGATTGATCCTACCATGCACATTGAACTCAAAAGACAAGTTGATGAGTTGTCACTTGAGATCAAGCAACACAGCATTGTCTCAAGTGATATCCATTTCAATGAAGACAAATTCTGGAGTTATATAGTGAAAAAGAATGTAGGTCAGATCAAGGATGTTATTATCTATGATCGATCAATATCTAAAATTTTTGATGATGCAATTATAGGAGAACATAATGCCTTACAGATTATCAACTTTTCTTCGATTACTGTTAAATTTAAATGTGCATCTCCTCTACCTTTACTTGTTTGCATAACTGTCTTAACTGTCAAAACAAGAAAATATCACATACTTTTAGGATCATCTCTCTGATAATTCCGTTTGATCGAGGTCGTGTATATTATTGATCTGATGATCCTCGTACCTAAAACTTTAAATGTCCAATAAGGAGTAAAAATTCATTAGCTATCTTTTGAAAGACTCTTTTAGTAATGATAGGCACCAAGTTAAGTTCTTTACTTCACTTCATTATAGAGTTTCTGACTCTATATTTTACACCTAAACATCTGAGTCTGCATCATATTTTGCTACACACATGCAAGTTTTACACATGAAAAATCAGTGATATATTTGAACAAGCAATACTAACAATAAGTTATGATTTAACATCAGGAAAAGAATTTAAAACTTTTAGTTTCGACAATTTTGTGATGATTCGGATTCGTCCGAAATGATTTACCCAGGAAATTGTTAAAGATTCGCATGCCTGTAGTGCTGGACTTTTCAAAATCTTAAAGAATTTAAATTATAATACCTATGTTATAGATTTGACATCAGTTCTATTTTTAATATTGAAGACTAAGTGGTTACAACGTCTTGATTATCCATAAACAACCCACTGGTCGATGAGCCTTATCCTGAGCCAATTTTTGAGAGTCCTTCACTTCTTCACTTCCAGATATTCATCTTATACAGTAGAGAAAATTGATAACATTTTAGATGATGAACATATGATGCAGCTTAAGTAGTAATCTGAGATGCAAGAAATAAACTTACAGTAGTAAAAGAGCAGCGCTGCAGTTTCTCTCCCATCTGGGAGAATTGATGAGAACATCTGAGCCTTAACTTTTATTTGTATTTCAGTATATTTCTTATTGTATTTACTTGTATTTTCTTTTGTATTTGCATATATTTCAGTTGTGTGTGAGTGGTGGTAGTGGGTACTTATTAGATTGTGTAATGGGTAGTTATTAGAGTATGTAGTGGATAGTTTTGTGGTAGTTGTAACTTGTAGCCGAGGCATGGTTGTGTACTTGTTTGGGGATGGAATGAAATGAAATTGAACTCTGGCTCTCTTCCTATGCCTGTGTCCCTCCCTTGTCTCCTCTCTCTTCTCTTCCTGGATGAAAACAATGAAGAAATCTGAAATTTACCCCCTTACATATTTAGTCCTCTTTGTGATTCTGTTCTGGTTCTAGTTCTGGTTTTTCCTCTCTTCTTCCAGCAGCAGCAGCCAACAGCTGCAGCAGAACAGCAGCAACAGCACAGCAGCAGCAGCCGCCTACAGCAACAGCAGTAGCACAGCAGCAGTCGCAGCAGCAAGCAATAGCAAACAGAAGCAGCAACACCAAGCAGTCCAACAGCAGCAACAACAGTGTAACAACAACAGCAGCAGCAGTGTAACAACAACACTAGCGCAATAACAACCAGATCAATGATGCACACTATTTGTTCGAGAAGATGCCAACGTCAAGTATCCATTCATAGCAGAATGCATCAAAACAGAATAGCAATAACCACCAGATCAGTTCCAAGATCCACAGAACACAACAGTAGCTTTGTCAGTGAGTTTTATTTTAGCATTCACATTATTAGTTGGTTACATCACTTGATTTATCTCTAAAGTTTTATCACCATTTCTACTGTCCACTAAATCGTGAGATGTGTGAATCTACAAATCATGTGATTGCTTAGCTTCGAAACTGATTTTAGAACTTGTCATTCATGACATATGTATTCTAATTAGATTTGATTGAGATTAGACATGTTCAAACCATGCAATACTTTGTAAAATCCATCTGTTGACATTATTAGTTTTTCATTACTTTCCTGCTGAAAATCTTTATATTTGGTGAAACGTGACGAGTTTGATTATATCACCGGTTCCTTACATGACACGCATGCACCGTTCACATCAGTTTCACATCCATTCTAGTGGTTAAAGAGGGGATATGGCAGGAGCCAAGGGTGGATGTAGTCCCATGTGGAATAAAAAGAAATATGGGAAAGTGGTTAAATAAGTTTAAATCAAAGACTCCAATAGGAGATTTCCCTTAGCCATATGGGTTTTAGCCTATTAGCCACTCATCAACTAGAGAAAACCATTATCATAACAAACAGGTACCAAAGTATCTCACCATCCTAAACCCGATTAAAATAACTATCCACAATACAACCATGTGTCCTTATTACACCCTCTCATCGTGAATCCCTCCATGTCATCTTCAAAAATCTTGATTACAAATTGGATCAGATTCCCAGACCTCCATATAATCCAGTTAGGTTCTCTAACCATACCTCATCCTTAACATTGACTTCTGCACCACTTTGATTACCCCTCAGTTCAATCACATATCGTGCTCGTTCTCCGATTCGACAAGACTATAACTTGAATTCTTCGTGTCTCAACCTCAAGCTAGTTTCTCTCGTATTTGATCTCAACTTGACATGACTCCAGCCTGTGTCATCTCATCATCACCGTGTTGATTATATGGCACAAAGTCAAAATTGTGATGCACTCACATCTTGTCTTGTTCTTGAGATTTTTGAGTCAGTTCAGTTTAAAAAAAAAGAGGAAAAGAAAGGATAAGGAAAAAAAAAAAGACGGTTTGAACTCAGAGTTAGTTTGTCGAAGATAGCACTAAATGTACTCAAAGTTAGTGTGTTTTTGGAGAATTGTTAGAAATTGTTAGTGATGAAGTCTAAAAACTTGTTGAAAGTTTTTGAATTTTTCCATTACAAATTACTATCCATGAGTTAAATGGTAGTAACTTTTCACAAAGGCTCAAGATAGTGAAATTTACTTTACTGGTGCCTTATTGAAGATCCTCCTTCCACATAGTTTCTCTGCAATGAAACTCTATAGAGCAGAAGATTGTTGACATGTGTACTCTCCTTGACATGTCCTAACAAATATTGGTACAAGTGAAACTATTGTGTTTGATTGTAGTAAGGGAACTCATGGTCCGAAACTTTTCCTAAAATCGATATTTTTAATATAGGATGTAAAATAACTAGATAATTCATGGGGACTGAAGTTGTTATCTATCATAGTCGCGTATAATTGACTCAAAGAATGTGTACTTTTAATCAATAAAGTGTGACAGGGATGCTAGCCAGCAAACCCATTTATAAACCTATGGACCCAAATACCAAGTTGACTATACCAATGTTACTTGGTACGTGCATTGTTTTTGGTACGCTATATGAAATCGGGATCAAAAACATGAGTAGCCCCCAAAAACATGATACGATGGAGGTAGCATTTTTTGGACTGCTTAGTTGGAGCGAAATGCATTTACCCCAAACACTGAATGATTTTAAGATCATTGCGTGCGTGATGCATGCACACCACATATCCAATAAAATATTAAATATTCAATAATATGTAGCACGCCACAAATAAGCTTCCTACCCTTTTTCTCAACCTTAGTATAAGGTTTTTTTTCTTCGTTTCGTTACTTTATAATTCATTTATATTCTAGTTCGCTAATTATGCCAATTTGGATTGCAAACGTTCATAATTGCAAACATGTGATCTGAAACGGAAATCATGGACTACACAGAAATGTGAATAGTGAATTGCTTGATTTCCTAGTCGATATAGGAGGTTAGCTGAAAATTGAACCATCCACTATAAGAAAACCTTGTATTTCTTATGTTGTAAATGTAGATATTCATTTTTTATGCTTAGCATGTTGGTCAAACTCATTTTCAACTTATCTCAATAGTGCTCTAAGGAGAGGATTGTTGTACCAGAACCATAAAAACATACACTTAAGGAGCCACTGCCACATCAGTGGGTATTGTGTGTTTATTGGACACAAATGTGTTCTGGAAGAGTAAGAGCATGCCATTGTATCGAGATCAAGTGCCAAAACTGCATGAGTTATGGAAAATGCTTCTTGTGGGTTAATTTGGTTGAAAATATATATTATACGAGTTTGGGTTTAGACATCACGGTATATGATCTTCAGATGTATTAATCAAGCTCTCATTTTTCATCTACTGGGTTGAATAATAGATCTACTTTCCCAAGCCCCCACCCCCATCACCCTGCGCGCGCGCGGGGCGGGCGCCGGGGGGGGGGGGGGGGGGGGGTGGTATCTATAAAAGCTAAGAACACATGATATGGTGAGTGCGCGCGTGCGCTCTGACTTAATGGGGTATTATATAAAAAAGGTGTTCTATGTAAAAGAATAAGGTGCATGTGCGCGCGCGCGTGTGTCAAGAGAGAGAGGGGGGGGGAGAGAGAGAGAGAGAGAGAGAGAGAGAGAGAGCTATATTTGTACAATTGTAACAGTTAGAACATATGATGTATATGTTCCAACTGAAAGGGAGAATTATGGAGAAAACTTGATTTATGTATAAAAAAATAGAGGTGCTTTATGTATGTATGTATATAAACATATATACAAAGGGAGAGAAGGATATTGACCTGTCTTATGCTTTTGAACCCTAAATCAACATTAGATAGAAATTCATACCTTAGGTCTATCTCATCTCTAATGAGAGTAGAAGGAAAAGAAGACAGAGAAGCTACAAACTCAATTTCATTTTTGCAGATTGTCTCTTTCCACACTGATTTTGTCCCTACTATAGAGCACCAAAGTGCATACTGAATTTATGCACACGTATTGTTGTAAGGGACTGGTAACTGAGGTTATCTGCAAATGGACTACAAATTAGAAAGTGGCAGTTTGGCTTTGTAATCGCACTTCATTTAAAGTTACCCTCTGAACTTATGTTCCTAATTTTTTAATCCCTTTAAACAATAAGTGTGCATAAATATTGACAAACGCTTGGTTGTTCTATACAAATGGTTGGACAAAGAGCAGAAAGAGGCAATAGCAACAATTGTATTTGGGTTCCTAACATGGATCAAAATCTCGGCCGAGTCGGATACGACTCGGCCGAGTCGTATCCGACTCGGCCCCCTCCGGTCCAACTCGGTGGCCCGAGTCAGGTAAGTATCGCCGAGTCGCCCGAGTCGGGTCCGAGTCGGACCCGATCCGGGCCGACTCGGCGACCCGTGACTGCGCCCTTAAAAACGCGATGAGGGAGAGAGAGAGATCAGATATGATCTCTCTCTCTCGCGCTCGCCGTCCCCCCCGCGACGCCCTCGTCGTCCCCTGCCGTCGCCGTCGCTGTCGCCGTCGCCTGCAGGTATGTTCTCTCCCCTCTCTCCCTCTCAGTCTCTCTCTCTCCCCTCTCTCTGTGCCTCTCTCTCTCCCTCTCTTTCTCTGTCTCTCTCCCCCCGTAGCGGCGCGCGCTCTCTCTCTCTATCTCTCTCTCTCTCCCCCTCTCCGCAGCGACTCTCTCCCGGCTCTCTCTCTCCGCAGCGGCTCTCTCTCTCCGCAGCGACTCTCTCTCTCTGTCGGTGGCTATCTCTCTCTCTCTCCCTCTGTATCTCTCTCTCACTCTGTTATCTCTCTGTCGGACTCTCTCTCTCACTCTGTATCTCTCTCTCTGTCGGATTCTCTCTCTCTCTCTCTGTATCTCTCTCTCTCTGTCTCTCTCTCTCTCTCCCCGCTCAGTCTCTCTCCCTCTCCCTGTCTCTCTCTCTCTCCCTCTCTCCCTGTCAGTCTCTCTCTGTCTCTCTCTCTCTGTCCCTCTCTCTCTCTCCGTCTCTCTCTCTCTCTCTCTCTCCTCCACTGTGTTCCCCTCTCTCTCCTCTTCTCCGTCTCTCTCCCTCTCTCTGTTCCTCTCTCTCTAATTAATTTGCATTTAATGTCATTTAATTTAGTTTAGTTTAGGTAAAGTTAATTTAACTTAATTTAGGTTAATTTAATCTAATAAATTTTGTAATTACGTTAGGTAATTTAATAATTTTATTGAAGTCAGGTAATTAAGTTAGTGTAGGTTAATCTAGTATAAACTAGTTTAGTTAAATTTAATGTAGTTTCATTTAATTGAATTGAATTTAATTTAAATTAATTTAGTTAACTTAATTTAGGTTAATTTAATTTAATAAAGTTTTGTAATTAAGTTAGGTAATTTAATAATTTTATTGAAGTTAGGTAATTAAGTTAGTGTTGCTTAATCTAGTATAAACTAGTTTAGTTTAATTTAATGTAGTTTCATTTAATTGAGTTTAATTTAATATTTTTTTAATTTAGTTAATTTTAGTTTTAATTTAATTTAACAGATAATTTTTTTAAATTTCAGTATGGCTCCAAAGCAACGCGATATTGGATGGGAACATGGTACCCCTGTTGGTGGAAGTAGAAAACTTGTGAAGTGCAATTATTGTGGGAAACAAGTCCATAGTGGTATCACTAGATTGAAGCAGCATATAGCACATGTACCCGGTCAGGTGGAAGGATGCTTGTGAGTATCAAAAGAGATATCTCAAATAATGAGACGACATCTTTCTGAAGGTAGCAAAGAAAGAGCGGCCATTAAATCTAAAAAAGACCGACTTATGAGATCTTTAAGTGAGAAAGATTTCTATGATGTGACCGAAGAAGATTCTGATAATGAAATTGAAGAAGTTGGTGGTTTAGAAGGAGTTGAAAGAAGACAACTGAAACAAGCCATGAAAGAAAGATACTCATGGTGTTGGTGATGGTGGTGAGGGTGATGACGGCAGTGATGGTGGTGATGGTGGTAATGTTGAAGATACTCATGGTGTTGGTGGAAGCCAACGAGATGATGCTTTAACATGGGATTCACAATATTATGCCACACAAGATACAGATCATGGAGGCCGGGCGGGGATTCACAGCAGCGTAGGCATTTGGATCGGTTGGTCGAATTCAGTTCTAGCGATGATTATTCGAGTGGACATGATAACTACTCACATGGTCATCATAGTCTTGAAGGCCATTTACAGGGGTGGGTTTGACATCTGGCCAATATTCTGGCACTGATTATTCTAGCACTGGTGAATACTCTACTAGCAGCACTGAATATCGAGGTTCTGGGTATTATCACCATGGAGCTGATATTGCACACCCCTACCGCCATATTACTCTGATAGTGGATCCTCTGGCCAATCATCTCAGCCTACAGGATCTCACCCACAAACATATCATTATCCTTATGGAAACTATATGCCTGGTTTCTATACTTATCGCGGGCCAGATGATAATGATGATTTGGAGCCTCCTCGTAATTCAATGTGGAAATGATTATATTAGCAGGTACTTATGAATTATTTTGTGCAATTTACTATATTATGCATGTATTTTGATATTTTTCTACCGACGACGCTTGTATTTATGCTTTCACGTTATGTTTTGAGTGTTAGGTGATATGTTTTGAATATGTGATGCATGAATTTGGATGTTTACATTTTTTTATGATTTGTCATGATTTTTTCATAATTTTTTTGGCGCTCTATGTAGCGTTTTTTGCGTATCGCCCGAGTGCGATCCGAGTCGCCGAGACCGATCCGTCTCGGTGCTGGCCGAGTCGGCGGCCGAGACCGAGACTTTGAACCATGGTTCCTAACTTCTCTGTCTCTCTCCTTCATGGTATAAGATATGAGAAATGAATTTGGAACCTTCTTCGGCTTAGTGTTTACCAATTATCCCCTAACTTTATAAGAGAGACTTTACCCCAAAGGATTCATCAATAAAACCTTATTTTCCCACTTTCTTTTTGGGTATGTTCTCCCTTATTAATAGTAATCATAAACAATCTACTTCATTCTCATTCAAATTGCACAGACTCAAAAATCTGCTTGACAAGCCGATTCACATCTCTTACAAGTTACAACATACTTTGGAACATTCTGACCCCCGGCAGGTCGAGTTGAAGGAAGCCCTCCAACCAGCATCAAAAAACAGTTGAGTTCCTGATTCCCAATCGATTGAGCCGCAACAATCTCTGAATTTGACAAGGTACCATGAGCCATGATTACATGAGTTTCAAATTCTAATTTTCATCAATAATAAGTTTTAGCTTTTCTTCCAATTCTCTCTAATTTCTCAATGACTGCTATGAGTACGGTAAAATTGGATATACCAGATGTAGGCAAGCATCCACAAACCACCAACCAAGATCTAAGCATTAAATAATGAAAGAGTTCAATTATTGACAATTAATTTTGATTCCAGCTCATATTACCAATTGGGACGTTAAATCTATGACTTAACATCAAATGAATCAAAACAAACAAAATAGAGCAAGGCTTAGGCCTTGTAGGCAAATCATCAAACACTAGAATGCATGCAGAATTTGAGAAAATGAAAGCTTACACAGTTCGTGAACGACCAACCGAAGCGGACTGATGATGGTTGTGAGAATCCTGCCGTTTTGAGCAAGGAAGCGCCTCAGAACCAAAACCAGACAAGGGCTTCTTGTTGTTGTTGTCGTCCTTCATTATGAGCACCATTTTTTTTTTTTAGGGTAATTATGAGCACCAATTTGTTGTCTGCCCAAGTTGAGGAACAAATCAAGTCTGAATCGGATGATGAT